>CAUDMG010003881.1:175000-177500 GCA_958450375.1 Homarus gammarus | reverse complement strand
CCTTATCCGTCGACGCTACCTGATCCTCGAGGCGTGTTGGTCTGAGGATCACTTGGGCTCAGGCGTGGAGGTCAACCCCAGTCCTGAACCAAAGAGAGAGAGAGAGAGAGAGAGAGAGAGAGAGAGAGAGAGAGGGGGGGGGAGGCAGGGATAGAAAAGAGAGAGTAAGGGAAGGATAGGAGGACAAGAATAAAGGAGAGAGTGTGGGAAGAAGAGGAGGACAGGGATAGAAAAGAAGAGAGAGAGAGAGAGAGAGAGAGAGAGAGAGAGAGAGAGAGAGAGAGAGAGAGAGAGAGAGAGAGTGTGTGGGAAGGTGGGTAGTTATTGTATTGGTATGAAAAATTTAAAGAAAGGAAAGTAGCTACTTCACTACCAAAACACAACCCGGAAAGTAGCCACTCCACCTCCACCACACAACCCGGAAAGTGATCACCAGTACCTTACACCAAGACTAAGTCACCAGAATAGAACCTGGAACAGCCACCACACCACAACCCTGGAATATCACACACACACTTGGTATCCCTGGACAGCTCGACACACAACAACAATTTGCAGACGAGACAAGCGGACGAGGTAACCATGTAGTGCTATTTAGCGCCTTAACGATCCAATTAGGTAGTTGGTGGGAGATAATTGTGTCTCCCATCTCTCTCTCTCTCTCTCTCTCTCTCTCTCTCTCTCTCTCTCTCTCAAGGCTAGAGACTAAGAGATGGTGAGGGAGAAGAAACTTGGAGACTGTTTTGAGATAGAGACAGATAAACAAACAAACAAACAAACATACAAGAGATAGATAGACAAACAAGTGACAGATAGACATATAAACAAGAGGCGAATAGACAGACAAACAAACAAGAAACAAACAAACACACCAGACAGATACACAACACACACAAACAAGAAACAAACAAACACACCAGACAGATAAACAACACATACACAAACAAGAAACAAACAAACACACCAGACAGATAAACAACACACACACAAACAAACAAACAAACACACCAGACAGAGAACGGTGACTGTCAGTCGTAAACATGGTCAGTGTGTCCTGGTTTTGTTGACAGTTTGATTTGTTATGTAAAAATGTCACCAGGAAGACAGATGAGAAGACGATTGATATCACTCAAGGGGATGGGGGGGGGGGTGAGACTGCCTGGTGAGGAGCCAAGTGGTGAGGGAGAGTAAGGGGGGATTGGGTGGGGGAGGGGAGACTGCCTGGTGAGGAGCCAAGTGGTGAGGGAGAGGAAGGGGGGGTTGGGTGGGGGAGGGGAGACTGCCTGGTGAGGAGCCAAGTGGTGAGGGAGAGGAAGGGGGGGTTGGGTGGGGGAGGGGAGACTGCCTGGTGAGGAGCCAAGTGGTGAGGGAGAGTAAGGGGGGATGGGGGGGAGGGGAGACTGCCTGGTGAGGAGCCAAGTGGTGAGGGAGAGTAAGGGGGGATGGGGGGGGGGAGGGGAGACTACCTGGTGAGGAGCCAAGTGGTGAGGGAGAGTAAGGGGGGATGGGGGGGGAGGGGAGACTGCCTGGTGAGGAGCCAAGTGGTGAGGGAGAGTAAGGGGGGATGGGGGGGAGGGGAGACTGCCTGGTGAAGAGCCAAGTGGTGAGGGAGAGTAAGGGGGGATGGGGGGAGGGGAGACTGCCTGGTGAGGAGCCAAGTGGTGAGGGAGAGTAAGGGGGGATTGGGTGGGGGAGGGGAGAGTTGATTGTAGGGTGGTGGTAGGGGAGTGGAGAGGGGTTAGGATGAGGGGAGGGGTAGGAGTGGTGAGGAGAGAGAAGGGATAAAGGGGAAGGATAATGAGGAAGGGGGGAGATGGGAAAGGGGTTGAAGAATGAGAAGGGAAAGTTAGGAGAAAGGGGGGAGGGGAAGTGAGTGAGAAAGTGAGAGGGAAATTGAGTGAGTGAGTGAGTGAGAGGGGAAATTGAGTGAGTGAGTGAGTGAGTGAGAGGGGAAATTGAGTGAGTGAGTGAGTGAGAGGGGAAATTGAGTGAGTGAGTGAGTGAGAGGGGAAATTGAGTGAGTGAGTGAGTGAGAGGGGAAATTGAGTGAGTGAGTGAGTGAGAGGGGAAATTGAGTGAGTGAGTGAGTGAGAGGGGAAATTGAGTGAGTGAGTGAGTGAGAGGGGAAATTGAGTGAGTAAGTGAATGAGAGGGGAAACTGAGTGAGAGAAATTAGACTAACGAGAGAGGGGATTACATAACCCACATTGTTAGGGGTCATTAGTGGTCCACCTTCATTAATTTTGAATCCCAGTATAGGAGAAGGTGTCATTATATTCACACTTAAATGTAGACTTATTTTTCTTGACTGTCCTAGATTAAAAAATAAAAAATAAAAAATAAATAAAAAATAACAACAGAATAACAGGAAGTAACAGAGTTTATTTCATCTAACCTAACCTAATCCTAACCTAATTTAAAACTACCCTAACCTGAGTTAATTTAAAACTAACCTAATCTGATCTAATTTAACCTAACGCATCCTAATTTAAAACTAACT
>CAUDMG010003881.1:155000-162500 GCA_958450375.1 Homarus gammarus | reverse complement strand
ATATTGTCCATTTGTAAATATAACAACTAGTCAACTGTACTGTATTATGATTTTGAATACAGTCATTTCAATACAGTAAGGCTCTCGTATTTTGTATCTACTGTAAGGAAACATCTAAGATCTGGATAATATTTTAACTGTAATTATATATCAGAAATTATATAATCCTCAATGATAATATATATATATATATATATATATATATATATATATATATATATATATATATATATATATATTATGTATTTATTTTCGAACTACAGTAATTACTCTATACTTTTACCTTAATATAATGTGACCCTGAACTTGACTCTCTCTTTAAAGGCGATGTATTCCGAGTTAACATCAAGAACATAACCCGTATATCTGTATGTCACGTATATATGTATGTCGTGTATAATATGTGTGTTGTTAGTAGTGGGAGGTCACAGTATGGCCTCCGGGAGCTTGTGATGCCTCGTTCCACCAACACAATAATACTCTCACTTGGTGTAGCGCCGCCGCCTTCGGGCCCGCTTGGACGATGCCTTACCTGTCTGTGTAGGTGTCCTGGTGTGTCTGTCTGTCTGTCTGTCTGTCTCTTTATCTTCTCGCTTTCTCTATACTGTAGATAGATAGATAGATAGATAGATAGACAGATAGAAACACCGTGATGGTGGTAGCCAGACTCCCACCACCACCAACACCACCTTGGGGAACATCCAACATCAATATTTCCATACAACATTTACTGAGTTTGTGTCGAGCAGCAGTGCCGTCTGTCGGTGAGGAGAATCATGCATCATGGCGTCACCTGAGCATGTGTAGTGTTGCGGCGTCTCTATTATCCCGTGTGTTTACAGTCTTGGTCATTATGGTGAAACAAGTGTCCCAGTATCCACCCCGTCTCTGTAATGGTGGTTTATATTACCCAATACCTGTAATTTATGTAAAAAGCTGCTGTATTTTGTGTATTTTGTATGTCTGTGTGTTTGTCGTGTTTATCACACAGAGATAAACGGTATCTTAATACTGTATACTCCCGAATATATATATATATATATATGATATATATATATATATATATATATAATATATATATATATATATATATATATATACTATATATATATACTTATATATATATTCCCCTTTTTCGCATTATTTTTTGGGTGAATTTAATTTAGCATATGTGTGCATGTCTGCGGGCGTTCTCATTATATAGCCAACGCGACCAACTCCCAGCTTATACAGAATTATGATATTCTAGGACACACACACGCACACACACACACACACCAGTGTATTCACTCCCAGTAAACACTACTCCTTGCACTGTCACTATGTTGAAATGAACTGTAGTTTGAGCTTTTCCCCATCTAGTTATTATATGTCTTATTTGTGTCACTTATGTTACTTGTATATTATTTGTAATTCGAAACCCATTCCCCAAATATGTAACTGTATATTTTCAGCCTTCTGGCTGCCAAGCTCTTTCAATAAACCGTTAATTATTATTATTATTATTATTATTACACACAGACATACGTTTAACTTTCCTTCAAGAATACAAGTGTGTTTATTGGGTGATGTAGATTGTAGACAAGTACTTCTCTTTACTTTTATTACACAACTAAGGTCTAACTCCGTCACTAAGCACAAGTACTCAAACAGATGCAGAATATTAGCCCCCCGCACTATATAGGCCTAACTCCTATTTAGCTTGTAGGCCTATGAAAGTATAATAAATTAGCTCCACGGTTGAGAATTTCACATTAGAAAACTATTTAAACTGTTACATAATGGGAGTTTACTTTTTTAGGCCTTTTATATTAATTGTGGAAGCTGTGTTGTTACTTTTAAAACTTTTCATATTTTTGTGTGATGCTTGTCCAGGTAAAACGTCATGTCTTAAGTATTTCCTCAAACTTTTTATAAACTTTTTGTTGACTTTCCTCCGGTATGATTTTTTCTCCCCTCTGGTATACTTTGAACTTTTTTCCCTCTATTATATTTTGAGTTTATATATATTTTTCCCATTTAATAATATTCCACCATAAAGCAAATTAACCACACTGACCTTCAAATTATATTTCCTATTAATATTTTCTTCTCAAACTTTTGTCTAAACCTTTCTATTTAAAGACCCCCCAAAAAATACTCTTCCCCCCTAGCAAAATTACATAAAAAAAATAGTTATATAGACTTTCAAACTATATTTTCCCTGCTACTATATTCTTCCCCAAATTTTGTCCTCAAACTTTTTTAACTTTTTCCATTTGTAGACTAAAAGTATTCCGCAGCAAAACGACTCTAAACTTTTTTTTTTTTAGAGCCTTTGGCGTTTAGTAATGATATGTTTTGTTGGTGGGGGGGGGGTGAGATATGTGTGTGTGTGTGTGTGTGTGTCAATGAATGTCTCTGTTTCTGTATGTGTGTGAATGTGTCCCTGTGTGTATGTATGTATGTATGTGTGTGTATGTATGTGTGTGTGTGTGTGTGTGTCAATGAATGTCTCTGTTTCTGTATGTGTGTGAATGTGTCCCTGTGTGTATGTATGTATGTATGTGTGTGTGTGTATGTATGTATGTGTGTGTGTGTGTGTGTGTATGTATGTATGTATGTGTGTGTGTGTATGTATGTATGTGTGTGTGTGTGTGTGTGTATGTATGTATGTGTGTGTGTGTGTGTGTGTGTGTGTGTGTGTGTGTGTGTGTGTGTGTGTGTGTGTGTGTGTGTTACAGCGGCAAAAAAAACAACCTTAAAATGTGCTTGGGGAAGAAAAAAAAAAACACATCCTTCCCAGAATTCTTTCCTCAAACTTTTCACCAAATTCTTTCGTCAACTTTTGCTCCGTTGAGACTTTTACTTTTTTTCCCCAGACAATTTTTTTTCCACTGACGCCGAGTACAGTAGTGTGTTAGACCGAGTAAGAGGGAGGTCAACTTAGTTCAGGTCAGGTCAAGAGAGGTCAGCTGGTAATTCCTTCCATTCGGGTCTATTTGTATGGTGTTTTTAGATCTATCTGTCTGTTTGTATGTCTTGTGTTATCTATTTCTTTCTCTGTCTCCTGTTAATCTCTCTTTTTCTCTCTATATCTGTCTCCTGTCTATCTATCTATTTATCTATCTAAACTCCTCATGCTCTATCACTCTTAACACCAACTAGATAAAAACAGCCCCCCCCCCCCCCCGGGAACACTCACTGCACCATTAGCTGACAGAGTTGTTTAAACATAATACATTAGCACAAGGGTCTAGATTAGCGTTAAAACATACGAGCTGTTGTAACATAGTATTGATAATTAACAAAAAAAATAGAGAAATTTATTTGTTGGGTAAATATTAACGGAAAGAGGTGTTGCATTTATTTTTATTTGTAATAGAGCCAGAGTTGTGTTTCTGGGTGTCTGTCTGTCTGTCTGTCTGTCTGTCTGTTGTCTGTCTGTGTGTCTGTCTGTCTGTCTGTCTGTCTGTCTGTCTGTCTGTGTCTGTCTGTCTGTCTGTCTGTCTGTCTGTCTGTCTGTCTGTCCAGCATCATACCAAGGTCTTTACACTATACCTGTCGTGCATAGAGTCGACAGGGAAAAGTACAACGTGTGTGTGTGTGTGTGTGTGTGTGTATGTGTGTGTTTAACCTATAATTTACACATCACAAGACCATTTTAACTATAGAATTCCCACGAGACACACACACCACCACACACCACAACACACCACCACCACACACCACCACACACCACCACCACACACCACAACACACCACCACCACACACCACCACACACCACCACCACCACACACCACCACCACACACCACCACACACCACCACCACCAACACCACCACACACCACACCACCACACACCACAACCACACACACCACCACCACACACCCCACCACACCACCACACACCACCACCACACACCACAACATACCACCACACACCACCACCACACACCACCACCACCACCACACACACCACACACCACACCACACCACCACCACCACCACACACCACACACACCACCACCACCACACACCACCACCACACACCACCACCACGCACCAACCACAACATACCACCACACACCACCACCACACACCACAACACACCCACCACACACCACCACACACCACCACAACATACCACCACACACCACAACACACCACCACACACCACCACCACCACACACCAACCACCACCACACACGACACCACACCAACCACCACCATTTCTGTCATCAAGAGTCGTCAGTTCTCCCTCTTCATATTTTTTCCTCTCTTAATCTCTCGTTGAAAGGAAGTCAGTGAAATATTCCTTTAAATCCCATTACAACGTACAGCCCGGAGGTATATTTAAATACACGCTCGTTCCGTTGACGTATAGGCACTCATAAAACAAGTGCGCATCGCCTACCACATCCACATACCTTTAAGTCACTGCTCTCGATTCACGAAGGCTCTTAACTTCAGATACGAGACATGCCAGAGATACGAGAGATACCGGAGATACGAGAGATACCAGAGATACGGGAGATACCAGAGATACGGTAGATACCAGAGATACGGTAGATACGGGAGATACGAGAGATACCGGAGATACGGGAGATACGGGAGATACCAGAGATACGGGGATGTGTTTAGTTAGGGTAGGGTCTCAGATTAATTTATCCGCCATAACTGAGGTACAAGATAAGCCCTGTTGTTTATGTTTGCAATCTGTTGGGTTATATCTCGTTATAATTTAGACCGCCATCGTTGTGTGTCGGAGATGATGTAGTTTTGTATGTCGTAGTTTTTTGTGTCGTAGTTGAAAGACTTAGTTACATACGCCGTTAATTATTGTCTGATTGAGGTAAAATTTCTCCTTGGGATTATTTTTAATTAATTTTTGCCTTAATGTCCGCAGTTTTTTTTTTTTTTTGGATTTTGTCTTCCTGCTCGATCCGATTTCAGAGAAGGATTTGGGTTCTGTCTCTTGTGTCCAGCCGATTTAATATTTATTTTTATTTATTTTTTATTCTTCTGTCTTGTCTCAATCCGATTTCGTTGAGTGTTTTTAAATTCCTGAGGGAGAGAGGTTTGTGTTCTGTCTCATAACCTAATCTAACCTAACCTAACCTAACCTAACCTAATCTAACCTGACTTTGAACCATTTCCCATAAAGTTTAGTCCATCCCGTATCTCCTACCGGTTCTATAAGGTTCTCAATGACTTTTCCTTCCTTGAACCAATCCCATAAGGTGTTCAATTTTCTTTCCCATCTTGATCTCTTTCCATAGGGGTTTAAATCCTCTAGTCTAGTCAGTCGGGTTGGAATTTATCTCCCATCCTGAACCGATTATAATTTTTTTTTTTTTGACCTTCAATGCTGTTTTCCCCGATTTGAAAACCATTTCCCACAGTGGGGTTTGTCGGGGTCCTGGCGTTTGGTCGGTCGGTCGGTACGGTGGGTTTGGTCGGTTAGTCGGTAGTGGCGTCGGTAGGGTTAGATTCTGTCTCGTGTCTCCTGCCGGGTTTACTCCGTCGATACATCTAGACCAATGGGGCGTAGCGGAGGAGATAAGAAGAGCGGAAATCAGGGATATTTAACTGGTTATTTATACCGTCTTAACGATCATGCCCGCCACCTCCCCCCCCCCACCCTCCCCCCTCTCTCTTCCCTCTCTCTCCTATACCTAAGACGTAGGAGAGGAGGAGGAGGAGGAGGAGGAGGAGGAGAGAGAACACGATAAAAAAGAGGAGGAAAAATAAGGAGGAGGAGAATGTAAAAAAAAGGAAGAGGAGGAGTAGAGAAGAGGAAATGGAGGAGGAGGAGGAATGAGAAGAAAGGAGGAGGAAGAATAGAAAAGAGGAAGAGGAGAAATGAATAGAGTGGAAGAGAAATAAAAAAGAGAGATGGAGTAGGAGGAGGAAGAGGAGAAATTTAAGGAAGTAAGGAGGAAGAAGAACAGGAATAGGAATAAAAAAGAGGAAGAGGAAACAAGAATGAAGGAGGAGAACGACAAAGAAAAAAACCCCAGAGGAAGTGCATAGAAGAAGAAGAAGAAGAAGAAGAAGAAGAAGAAGAAGAAGAAGAAAAAAAAGAAGAAATATATATATATATATATATAGGTGATTCAAGCTTACTAGTGCAACGCTGTAGTGTGTTAATGGCGGGCAAACTCTCACAGACACACAGACAGACAGATAAGGGTGAGGTAAATTTGTATGTCTGTGTGTGTGTGTGTGTGTGTTTGTTTGTCTTTCAATATGTCGATGTATCTCATTGCTTTCCTGTACACACACACACACACACACAGAGTCCCTCTTCCCCCCTCCCCCCCCCCACCTATAGGAAACTAGAGAAACTGTATCGATTTCGTTCAGTTGGAGCCTCTATGATCATTTAGACTCTGAGTATTTTTTAACTAAACAGGAGACTTCAAACGGTACGTCGCCCCTGTGGTGATCGCCAGCTGGAATGGTGATTATCCTGTGACGAGACGGTGGGGGGGGGGGGGGGAGAAGAGAGACCGATAATTATTCTTGTTTCTTGTTTACTTTTGGGTGTGGGAGGGGGATGGAAGCCGTGTGTGTGTGTGTGTGTGTGTGTGTGTGTGTGTTTACTCCCTCCCTTTGATACTATCAGGGATAACGAAAGGATATATTCAGGATTTCTTTGGGATTTCTTTTAACTCTTCCATCGTTATTTTCCTCTCTCTCTCTCTCTCTCTCTCTCTCTCTCTCTCTCTCTCTCTCTCTTTCCCTCCCTCCCTCTCTCCCTCCATCCTCCCTCCCTCCCCCCAGCCGCCCCAGGAGGGAGGGGGGGTATCAGACCCACAGGACCTGCAGGCCATCATCAACCCTGGCACCATCTTGCTCGCTTATATTTCAGGCATTTTCCCATTAAGTGTGTTATCAGGACCGATGTTTCACGATGGGGGGGGGGGGGGTGGATGGGGAGTAGAGGGGTTCATGGGGGGGGGGGGCAGAGGGGGGATGGGGTCAGGGGGCGGGGTGGATGAGGGGTACAGGGAGCACGGGGATGGGAGAAGGAGGAAGGGGGGCGGGTGGAAGGGGGGCGGGTGAAGGGGGCGAGATTCTCTTCCTCCTCCGCCGCCGACTATTGCAGGTGGGTGTTGAGCCATGTAAACAACACTGGGGAGTGAGGGGGGGATGGTAGGGGATGAAGGGGGAGGGGGTGTTAGAGGTTGAGGTAGGAAGGGGGAAGGTCAAGGGGAGGGGGATTTAGTAGTTGAGGTGGGAACGGGGTGGGGAGAAGAGGGGGGAAGGTAATGGGTAATGCTAGGTTAGGGAGTGAGGAGAGGAAGAACGAAGCATTACGAAAGAAGAAGAAGAAGAAGAAGAAGAAGAAGATAACAAAAGGTAACAGGGAATTATCAGAAGCCTAACTGTCCAATAAACATGATCATGACGAGACTTAACAACTACCAGGACACAAACCCACGTACGGACACCCATGAAGAATATTGACCTTGACCTATGACCTATGACCCTCAACAACATCAAAGGTGATTT
>CAUDMG010003881.1:142500-150000 GCA_958450375.1 Homarus gammarus | reverse complement strand
TGGGTTTTGTCGACGAGTACAGACTACTGGGATCTCTCGCTCTGGCTGCTTCCTGATGGCTGCCTCACACCTCCCCCAGTGGACGCCTAACCCCCAATATCTCTCTCTCTCTCTCTCTCTCTCTCTCTCTCTCTCTCTCTCTCTCTCTCTCTCTCTCTCTCTCTCTCTCTCTCTTCACGGCCGCGTTCTCACTTGTGTTCTCTGATCCTTATGTTAGTGTTTGTTTTTATCGTAGTTGGCTGCCTAATGAAGAGACATTTTCCTATTATCTGTCTGTCTGTCTGTATCTCTGTCTGTCTGTCTGTCTGTCTGTCTGTATCTCTGTCTGTCTGTCTGTCTGTATCTCTGTCTGTCAAGTGGAATGTGGGGGGAAGAAGGTAAGAGTAGGTGGAGGAGGTGAGGGTAGGTGGTGGTGAGGGTAAGTGACAAAAACTAGTGAGGGGAGAGAGAGAGAGAGAGAGAGAGAGAGAGAGAGAGAGAGAGAGAGAGAGAGAGAGAGAGAGAGAGAGAGAAGAGGGGGATGCCCGAGGGGGATTTTATGGATTTCAGGTGTGCCAGGTAAGCAGGTACAAAGGGACATTTACACCCCCCTGTAAACAACACCTGATGAAGATAAATGGCTAGGATGTGTTAAGGGGGGGGGGGGGCCTATAGTGTTGTCGTGACTTATATAAGAAAAGAAAGTGAGAAAAAAAAAAGACATTGTTTGGTGTCCATTAAATGTCCTAATTAGCTGTTAAGTGGATGATGTAGATGATGATGTAGATAGATAGATAGATAGATAGATAGATAGATAGATAGATAGATAGATATTCAATAAAAACGTCAAATAATGTACATAGACAGTACAGGAAAACGAACAATGTACACAGACAGTACAGGTAAACAATGTATCTAGACAGTACAGGTAAACCAACAACTGTAAACAATAAGTCGGGAGTCAGTATAGCCCATCGTTTGTTTATACCCGTGACGGTGAGGGCAAAAATAACTTACACTTTGAGTTAATTAGTGAAAGAGGTTAAACCAATCAGGAGGAGGACACTTGGAGGTGGAGTGGTGAGAGTTAGGTCTGTTCTCTCTGGGATTACCTGAAGATTAGACACCCTAGCTTATGTTACCTTACCTCACCTTACCTTAACTTACCTTACCTAACTAAATCATACCTTAACTTACCTAACTTAACCTAACCTAATCTAACATAACCTAACCTAACATAACTTAACCTAATCTAACCTAACCTAACCCACCCCGCCCCCCACCCTGATAATATAAAGTTTATTTAAACAAAGAATGAAACAACCTGGCCGGTTATATAATCATCTTGAGGTGATCGGCTCCATCGCCTAGCTACCACCACAGTCCAATAGGTTAATAGGTGGTTGGTGAGGTGACGAGCGGGCGATAAACGGATAGATAGAAAATCGTTGAGTTAATCCATTCACTGTGAGGTCTTGTGGCTGTTTGTTCCCGCCCCGGTAATGGAGGGGATGGTCTTTGTTGATTCCTGGTAAGGTTAGTACTGGTGTAATGTGATGAGGGGAGGTGGGGGGGTGGGGGGTGGGGGGTGGGTTACGTCTCGGTTTGGTTTAAGGGAGGGGTGTGAAGGGAGGAGGGAGGTGGGAGGAGAAGAGAGGGATTGAACGAGAGAGGGAACGAAGGGGGAGAGAGGGAGGGGGTGGAAGGGGAGGGAAGGGGAGGGGAGGTAGGGAATGGGGGGAGCAGGAGGGAGGGAATGAAGGGGGGGATAGAGAGTGAAAGAGGGAGGGAGAGACATTTTAAAACCTCAGAAGGAAAACAAATTATCAGGGGTCACATCCAGGAGGTCAGGGTGTCAGTGCCAGTGTTATTCTTTGATTGACTGTGACCTTTGGAGTCTTGGGAGGTCAGGGTATCAGTGTCACGTCTCATCCTTGTCCGAGCGTGACCTTTCACCCCAGAGAATGTCAAAGTCAGTCATCATTAGTGGCAGAGGACTTGGCTTTGATTGACCTTGACCTATGGACTGTTGGAGGTCAGAGGTTACACAGAGCTGGACTGGACTTAAAGAAGGAACGACTCATCGCACACACACACACACACACACACACACACACACACACACAGAACATTGAGAAAGAGAGAGAGAGAGAGAGAGAGAGAGAGAGAGAGAGAGAGAGAGAGAGAGAGAGAGAGAGAGAGAGCTATCTCACTCTCCTCTCTCCCACCAGCATCACTTACCCCACATCGTGTTAGCAGTCATCACCTCATCTGCCCTCCCCGACACCTGTCCAATCCACCATCTCCGATTCGCACCTTCCATCATCCTTCCTAATATACCTCTCTCTCTCTCTCTCTCTCTCTCTCTCTATCTCCTTCCTTCCTTCCTTCTTATCCTCCACCGTTCCTTTTCCTCCTCGATTTCTCTCTCTCTCTCTCTCTCACTCTCTCTCTTTACTTTTTCCTCCCCTTCCTCTTCTTCCTTTCTCATTGTTTATCTTGTGAGTGTTCCTTTCCCTCACACTTCTTTCCCCTTATCATGTTTCCACTCTTCCATCTTTGATATCTCTGTATTTCCGTGTTTTTCCCCTCACCTCTCTTTCTCTCTCTATCTCTCTAAAGTCTTTGTTATCTCTCTCCTCTTTCCCCTCCCCCCTTTCTTCTACCTCCCTTTCTCTCTGTTTTCCATATATGTCCTTCCTTCCTTCCTTCCTTTCTCCTTTATGTCATTCTCTTTCCTTTCCTCTCTCTCTCACCCCTCACCCCTCACCCCTCACCCCTCACCAGGCACTTACTTCGCTTCCTTAAGGGGCCATCTTCAATTTTTATGACCCTTGTCTCCCCTCTTTTCCATTACACCTTCCCCTCATTTTATTTCCTTTCCCATCACCGGTACCCATCTTTCCCATCGTTCCTTTTTTCCCCTCATTTGTTCCTTTTCCATTCTTTATCTCATGTTATTCCATTTCCCCCTTTCTTTTCCTTCTTTATCACTCTGACTCCTCCCTTTCCCCTCTTTTTCTCCCCTTTCATTTCTCTTACCTCTCTTTTCCATCGTTCCATTTCCCTTATTCGCTCTTGTTCCATCCTGTTTTTCCTTCATTTGTTTCTCTCATTCCCCCTTTTCTTCTTATTTTCCCTTCACCATCATCCTTACCATTACCATCACCATGACCTCTAGACCTCCACCATCCCTATGACCTCCAAGCCTCCACCATCACTATGACCTCCAGACCTCCACCATCACTATGACCTCCAGATCTCCACCATCACTATGACCTCCAGACCTCCACCATCACCCTCAGCTGCCACCTGCACCTCAACTATCACCATCATCTCCAAAACTCCACCATCGTCCTCACCATCATCATGACTTCCAAACCTCCACCGTGACCTCCAGACCTCCACCACCATCACCCTCAGCTGCAGCAAGCCATCGTCTGCAGCTGCACCAACAAGCACAGCAGCGGGAGTTAATAGTCATTTTTACCAGAGACAACAACACATCTTGCTAATTGTAAGAGGCAGGTCATACCTCCCTCCCTCCCTCTCTCTCTCTCAACCCCCCTTCGTCTCTCCCCCTCCTCTCTCCCCCTCCCCTCTCTCTCTATCTCCTCTCCTCACCCCCTCTCTCCCCACTCTTCCCCCTCTCTCCCCAAATCACATAACACGTTGGAGCATTTCAGGGCTAGCGTCGTCGTCACAGACTTAAGTCCTTGGATTTCATTTTTATTTTTATATATATATATATATTTTTTTAGACGGTGGATGGAGGGAAGTAAATGAAGGGGAAGAAAGAGGAGAAGGAAAAGGGGGGAGGAGGTGGAGGAAAAGAGGAAGAAAAGGGAAAGGAAAAGAAGAGAATGAGGAAAAGGAAGATGCAGAATAGGGTGGGGGTGATGAATATAGGAGAAGGGAGATGTAGATGATGAAGAAGAGGAGAAAACCAAAAAAAAGAAGAAGAAGAAGATGAAGAAGAAGAAGAAGAAGAAGAAGAAGATGATGAAGAAGAAGAACAACAACAGCAACAAGGTGAAGGAAATGAGATGACGACGACGAAGGATAGGAGGACAAGGAGGAAGAGGGACATAGAAGAGGAAGAAAACGATGAAGAAAAGGCTAACAAGACACCGAAGAAGAAGGAGAAGAAGAAGAATAAGAAGAATAAGAAGAATAAGAAGAAAAAGAACTGAATGACTGAAAGCACTTGACTCTATGGGATATATTTCAACCTGACGTCAGCAGAGCAACCTAAGGTCTTGGTGCATTTCTGACGGTGATGATGATGATGATGATGATGGTGAGGATGATGATGATGACGATGATGATGATGATGATGATGATGGTGATGATGATGATGATGATGATGATGATGATGGTGAGGATGATGATGACGATGATGATGATGATGATGATGATGATGATGATGATGATGATGATGGAGAAAGAAAGAAAGAAGAAGCACAAGAACAAGGAGGAAGAGGAACCATTAAAGTAAAGAAATAGAAAGAACTTAAAAACATAAATACAATAGTGACTTAAAAATAAACACAAATAACTTAAAGCAGGACGGTAATAGCGTCGTACTGTAGGTGAAGACAATATTTCAGGGGAGTGACAAGGCTTTGGGTAGGGGAGGGGAGGGGAGGGGAGGGTGGGGAGGGGAAGGGGAGGGTAGGGAAGTCAAGGGAGGGTGGGGAAGGGAGTAACAAGGCAGGGTAGGGGGAGGTGAGGGGAGATCAGGGCAGGGGAGGGGAGCAGGGGGAGGGCCAACCAGGTAGCCAGTCTGTACCTCTAGTCTAAACCTATTAACTCTGTAAATTGGGTGTCTGAAGGCGTGCGTCAGGGTACCAGGTATACTATTTATTCTCTCTCACACACACACACACACGCCCTCTCTCTCCTTTTGGTATAATGGTAGTCGTCTGTTTTTTGTTTGTGTGTGTGTGTGTGTGTGTGTGTGTGTGTGTATGTGTGTGTGTGTGTACGCTATCTATCTATCTATCTATCTATCTATCTATCTATCTATCTATTTATCTATCAACATCGAGATAATATCCAACAAACTAAGGTCGACATTGGTTCCTCTTAATGTACTGGGAATTATTACACACATAAACTACCCTACAGACTACAGCCACGTCTGCCACTAACATTAATTATACTCCCTTTGTTATGACCTAATAAATAATGGTGATTTGTTAAGTGATCAATGCCGTTTATGGATGTATTGATATGTCTGTCTCGTGTGTGTGTGGGGGGGGGGGCCGTGGGGGGTGGTGTGGATGTGGGTGTGTGTGTCTGGGGGGGGCGTGGGGGGTAATATGTGTGTGTGTGTGTGTGTGTGTGTGTGTGTGTGTGTGTGTGTTTTGTGATACAGGTGACAGAGGAAGTTTTACCTTGATTGTAATTCTTTAACGGCTCCACCATTTGTCAAGACCTCAGCTGTTTCCTTTGGAGTTCTCTGATACTTAAACATATTTTTTTCACAAGTAACGTCTTTTTCTTATAATGATACAGTACATTTATTTGTGATTAAGATAAATGTGAACGCAAAAATACGGACACAGTTACTCTTTATTGCAGTAACTCGGTAGAGAAATCTCACCCTTGTTATGTTAACTTAAGGGAGATAATCCCTCCCTTGTTATGGTAACTTAAGTTTCTAGATTCTAAAATGGGGTCTTGGGTCGACCACGAGGCCAGGAACAGTTCTACTCGACCCAAACCAAACGTCGGCGTGTTTTGATATCCACGACCCGTGACGCCAACTTTGTTTACATTTTCGTAGCAGGAGGCGCGCCTAGTCGTTCTTCATAGTCGGATTAATCCAGGACCTCTCACCGTTAGGCCTGCCACAGCTTCCCATGATGACGCATTTTGATTATTACTGTGAATTTCGTTATCATTATATCTGGTATTAAAACAAGGGCGACCAATGCTTTAAAGGTAAAAGAATATTCCTCAAGCAGATCAGGAAATACGCGCATAGGGAGATGACTAAACACAAGGCAGATATGCAAATAATGGTAATGAGTATTGGGAACATCTGCAGTATCTCTCCACTATAAGTATGCAGGAGTAGCCAAGCGTATTATTAACATTTGGGTGTTATTGTAGTTTAGTTTTGTTCCTTTCTCTCTCTCTCTACTTTCATTCTCTCACTCTCTCCTTTCATTCTTTTATTCTCTTTGCTTTCACACACTTTCTCTTTCTCTCTCTCTCACTCTTTTTTCACTGTCTCTGCTTTCACACTTTCTCTTTCTCTTACTCTGCTTTCACTCTCTCTACTTTTACACACTCTCTCTCTCTCTCTCTCTCTCTCTCTCTCTCTCTCTCTGTCGTGAAACTAAGGGAATATTTGCTCCACAGTATTAGGCTAATACCTCCCGTCATAACTCTCTCTTATCTCACTCACCAAGAGAGAGATTACACCACACCTCATTGTCACAGCGGCTCGTGCGGGGTGTTTTCCTTCGTCAGTAGAGATGTTAGGGCGCGCACACACACACACACACACACACACACACACACACACACACACACACACACACACACACACACACACATTAATCAGTGGATATAATTAACATACAGAATCTTTATTAATCTCTACTTTAGGTTCCGACTTAATACGAACTGAAAATACATCCTTAAGGTGTGTATATACTGTATAATTATGTATGACTATGATCTATGACGTCACTGCGGTATTGGTCTATGACGTCATTGTGGTGTTGATCTATGACGTCATTGTGGTGTTGATCTATGACGTCACTACAGTGTTGATCTATGACGTTATTATGGTGCTGATCTCCTATTGGCTCCAACGTAAACACTGGAACGTTTCTTTTTTGTGGCTTACTGTGCCAAGTCCTGTCAAGCCGAAGCCAATGTCAGATACGACTACCGAGATGTTAAGGAGCTTCGTATTTCATCGTTTAGGGACCTCGCTAGACTGGAATGAAGCCAGGATTCGAATTAACAAAAACCTCAATACCGTATCCGGATTACACGAAGATTAGGGCTGTGGATTTGATTATGTTAGGTTAGGTTTAGGTTTGGTTAGGGTAGGTTATGTTAAGTTAGAGAGAGAGAGAGAGAGAGAGAGAGAGAGAGAGAGAGAGCTACCTGGTGTTGTTCCTGGTGTGTGTGTGTGTGTGTGTGTGTCTGTCTCACAGGTGACGCCGTTCTCAACACCTTACCTTGATACAGCTCATTACAGTCTTAAGTGCGCACTAACACATAATTACAGCGCCATTGTGGGTGCGTTGTTATGCGTAGTCGGGGTGCAGATAGTGCCAAGTGCTCGAGCCAGTGTTTGTGTTTGTTTCAATTGGTGTTTGTGTTTTATGTTATGTTTGTGTATATTGTAGTGTTTGTATGACGAACAGACAGACAGACACACACACACACACATTCGGTGATGGTCCAGTTCTTGTGAAATGTCATCTATATTTCCTGTAATATCTGCCGGTACATGGACGCTTGAGAGAGAGAGAGAGAGAGAGAGAGAGAGAG
>CAUDMG010003881.1:60000-137500 GCA_958450375.1 Homarus gammarus | reverse complement strand
CCGTTGGATAAAGGAGGGGGAAGAGGGAGAGAATTAGGAAATAGGAAAGAATAAGGGAGAAGGGAGATAAAGAGGGAATGGAAGAGAGAGGAAAAAGGGAGATAAAGAGGGAATGGAAGAGAGTAAGGGAGAAGGGAGAGAAAGGAAAGGATAAGGAAAGAAAGTGGGGTATGGAAAAGAGAGAGATGAAAGAGAGAAAGGCAGTTAAAGAGGGAATGGAAAAGAAAGAGAGGAAATGGAGAAAGAAAAGAAAGGGGAAGTAGAGAAAGGAAATGGAAGAGGAGGACTAAGTGAAGAAGGAAAATAAAGAAGAACAGCAGGAGACGATTAGAAAAGAAAATAGAGAGTGGATGAGATAACAAGAGAGAGAGAGAGAGAGAGAGAGAGAGATGACGGAAGGGGGTAAAGATGGAACAGACGTGACGGTGGTAAGAGCTTTAACTCCCTTGGCTGGCAATATTGAGGGTGATAGGTTAATGGTGCAGGTGATGGGCCCTCTCCCTGCCTCCCTCTCACAGCCTGGGAGAGAGAGAGAGGTGTTGATGTGGGAGAGGGAGGGAGTGGGGTTACTGTGGGAGAGGGAGGGAATGAGGTTGATGTGGGAGAGGGAGGGAGGGAAGGGGATTGATGTAGGACGTAGAGAGAGAGAGAGAGAGAGAGAGAGAGAGAGAGAGAGAGAGAGAGAGAGAGACGAACGTGGACTTAGGAGAGGGAGAAGAAAATGAATGGGAGAAGGAGGAAGAATGGAAAGAATAAGAGGAAGGAGAGGGAAACAAGGGAGGAAAGCGTAGGGAAGAGGGGAGGGAAGTGTAAGTGAGTGCAAAAGGGGAGAGGGAGAGAAAGAGAGAGGAAATAAAGCGAGGGAAGGGAGTAGGGTGATAATTTGTAGGAGAGAGGTGCTATGACAATTTGCAATGGACTGATAATATGAAAGGGTGAAAGTATAGGGGCTGAAAGTAGATGGGGTGAAAGTATACATGGTGAAAGTATACAAGGGGTGAAAGTATAGAGGTGAAAGTATTTAAGAATGATAGAGAGGGTGTGTGTGTGTGTGTGTGTGTGTGTGTGTGTGTGTGTGTGTGTGTGTGTGTTTCAAGGTATTATTGAGATTTTGACTCGTGACGCCGAGATTCGTTAAGTTTCACGAGTTTCCCCTTCAAACGCCAAAACATTTCACCAACGTTCCCCCTCATTACACCAACATTTCACCAACGTTCCCCCTCATTACACCAACATTTCACCAACGTTCCCCCTCATTACACCAACATTTCACCAACGTTCCCCCTCATTACACCAACATTTCACCAACGTTCCCCCTCATTACACCAACATTTCGCCAACGTTCCCCCTCATTATACCAACATTTCACCAACGTTCCCCTCATTACACCAACATTTCGCCAACGTTCCCCCTCATTACACCAACATTTCACCAACGTTCCCCCTCATTATACCAACATTTCGCCAACGTTTCACCCCCAGACGCCAAAAAAATTTCCCCAAACGTTTTCCCCTCACTGACGCACAATTTAAGGACTGTTTCCGCTGCCGCCGTGCTTCAGAAAATAAAATAGTGTCCGCTGCCGGCAAGCTGGATCATAAAATAAGGGAGTGAGTGTGTCCGGGTGGCGCCTTGTGGCTTACTTTACGAGCTGGCCGGAGCGAACACACCCCCTTAGGGACGCACATTTACCCCTGCCTCGATCTGCTGCTAGTTTACCCACACACATCCCCTCCCCTCTTCATCTTCCATCCTTCCTTCCTTCCTCACCTCCCTCCATCTCCTTACCCCTCCTCCTCCTTGCACTTTCCCATCCTTCTCCTCCCACCTTCTCTTCCTTTCCCCTACCGCCCCCTTCCCCTTAACTCCTACTCTTCCTCCTTCCCGTAAACCCCTTCACCCTTCTTAGAGGAGTGATGTACCCCCTTCCTGCCCCCTACTATGGGCAGTTCTTTTATTCGTTTGCTTCTAGTCTGCCTCTTACTTGAAGTTATCTGCCATCTCTCTCTCTCTCACTCTCTCACTCTCTCTTTCTTTCTTTCTCATTCGGTGTACTACTCTCTCTCTCTCTCTCTCTCTCTCTCTCTCTCTCTGCACTCTCTCTCTCTCTTTCTTTCTCATTCGGTGTACTACTCTCTCTCTCTCTCTCTCTCTCTCTCTCTCTATCTCTCTCTCTCTCTCTCTCAAACCCGCACTTCTATCCACACCACCCTATTGTGTGACCTGTTATCCCTCCCTATCCACACTTACCCATTACGCCTTCAACCAAACCCACCTGATCCGTTTTACCTGACTCCCGTAATCCGCACCGTCATACCCTGAATATATTTAATAATTACGTGTTAATATCCACTTGTGGGTCGTGTAACTAAAGAGGATTTTGATTTTAACATCAATTTTGTCTGATTTACCTTTGTGTATAAATATAATCCGATTACACACCGTGTTTATAATTGACTGGCTATCATGTACAGTATGTTAGGTTAGGTTAGGTTAACAGTAGATACCAGATATTGCCGAGTGTTCAGATAATTTAGCATGTGACTGTACAGTTTATTAACGCTGACGAATTCAGGTTCATATTTTTATAACCTGGAATTAATGAATCGGTTTAAGATTTCTCTTTTTCATTTTAATGTGTCGACTTGACAACCTGGAAATAATAAACATGAGTGTTCGTTCCTGCTGTTTCTATTTCGTAATCTGGAAATAATAACAAGCCGGTTTGAGCTTCTATTCCTCTTATTTCAGTGTTTATTTCAGAACCTGGATTTAATATGTCCTTATGAATGTAACTGAGTTTGAAATACTCCCCCCCGTCTCAAAGCACCGTCTGGGGGGTGGGGGGGTGGGGGGGGGGGTCCAATTTTCCACAATGAACCCTAACAGATAAATGGATCTTCAGCCAAGCTTACATTGGAGCTTTGAAACGTCAATTATGTGTATATTTTCCTCAGCCTTGACTAAAAGCTTATTTTCTTCTTTTTTTCCTTCCTTTCTTCCTTCCTTCCTTCGTTGACTACAAGCGTTTTTCCTTTCTTCCTTCCTTCGTTGACTAAAAGCTTTTCTCCATCTTTACTTCCTTCCTTCGTTGACTAAAAGCTTTTCTCCATCCTTACTTCCTTCCTTCGTTGACTAAAAGCTTCCTTCCTTCCACCTAGCGTCAAATTTAATCATATTCGCTCCAGTATTATACCATCATCAAACAAACGTATTTTTCTTCCCTGGCGGAGTTCGTGAATAATAGATCCGTTTTAAGTCGCGTCCATCAGGCGAACGGCAACAACTACAGGTAGCTCTTTCATTATATATGTATGTCTCTCCTCAGCCAGCCGACTCCTGGTGTCTAAGGAAGGAAGGGGGGGGGGGGGGGGTAATGCTTTTATATTTACCTTTTTTTATTTTTCTTGCTTTCTCTTGTGTGTACTGCAAGGGAAAGTATTATCTTGTGAGGTCTTGTGAGGAAGTGGTGTGGTCTTTGGGATGGGAGGGGGGGGGGGGGGTAAAATGTAAGGTTAATTGGCATAGAGATTTTTGTTTTATTTTGTTTATACAGGTGATGAGTGAGGATAGCAACTATCTCTCTCTCTCTCTCTCTCAGCCTCTCACCTCTCTCTCTCTCTCTCTCTCTCTCTCACACCTCGCTCTCTCATAAACAAAATAAAAAACTCTCCTTAGCACCTTATCTAGAGAGAGAGAGAGGGGGGGGGTAGGTGAGAGAAGGAGGGAGGTTTAGGTGAGAGAAAGAGAGAGAGAGAGAGAGAGGGGGTAGTAGGATTAGATTGGGTTAGAGAGAGAATTGGGGATAGGTTAGATGAGAGAGATGTAAGAATAGGATGGGTTAGAGAGAGAGAGAGAGAGAGAGAGAGAGAGAGAGAGAGAGAGAGAGAGAGAGAGAAAAGAGGGTAAGAGGGATGAACAGAGATGAAGCACCGGTGAGCGTAAATGAGTGGATAGCATGGTGTCCAGTGCGGGTTAGGTTAGGTTAGGTTAGGGGACGTACATGGTGTTGATGGTGGCTTGTGTGAGGCGAGGAGGGTGAAGTAACTACTGGGTCTTGTTGTGGAAGGGGAGTATGTACCTTTTTTACAGCAATAAGACTGAATGAATAATAACGAATTGGTAGGGAACGAGAGAGAGAGAGAGAGAGAGAGAGAGAGAGAGAGAGAGAGAGAGAGAGAATGGACACCTGGAAATACTACATTACTACAGTAAGTGTCCCTGGAAGAAAAAAATCCAATTGGAATTCCTGCTGACCACATAACAGCCAATCAGCTTACAGAACTCCACTCCCCGGCCACGGCCATTAGCCATTAGCGTGAGAGTGTTTATTCTGCATTTACTGGAAGTGACCCTGATTGGTTGATTTGATTTTCCCGCCAATGTGATTTAGACTCGCACGCTCAGGGTTGCCAGATGTCTCTTTCCTCCCTCACTGTGTCTGGCAACAGTGAGTGAAAATTGTTTTGAAGATTAGCGATATTTTAATTTTCTTCCGCAAATTCCTCTTCCTCTTTTTTTAACCCATGGCTAATACTAAAAAAAATATTATTAAATCCTACACAACGATATAAATAATATTTCTCGTTACTTCCTCGTAAAGTATTCGTTATATTATATTGCTCCGAGCTAAATTGAGACTAACTCCCAATAGATATCATTCATTTATTAATTTTTAGTTACTTGTAGTTTTAATTATTATTGTCTTTTTATTTATTTTTTTGTTATAATTTGTTTTATTTCCAATTAGATAAAGTCATCGTTTTGAAGGAAGGTTAAGTTATCGTACTCAAGAGGTTAAATCATCATACTGAAAGAGAGAAAGCATTGTACTCAAGGATTAAGTATCATCGTACTCAAGTAAATTAAGTCAACGTACTCAAAAGAAAGCTCAGTACTTGTAAGGGATGATGACTGAGGGGTAAACACGCCGCCGGGTACAAGGTTAACTCGGCAGTAAGGAATGGTACCTGTCTCTCTCTCTCTCTCTCTCTCTCTCTCTCTCTCTCTCTCTCTCTCAGCCAACACTAATGGACGCCAGACTCAGTCGCTGGTTGATGGTGACTGGATGGTGAGTGGAATAGCTGGAGGGGTGGTGAGTGGGTTTGTGGTTGGGTGGAAAGGATGGAATAGTTAGGGGTGAGAGGGATGCTGAGAGGGATGGTGAAAGCATTAGAAAGATAGTAAGAGTGGTGGGGAAAGAAATGTGGCGAGAGTGGCCCACGGGACACAAGATAAGATGGTGGAATTAGGAGTGAAAACGAGGGGGAAAGTGAGGGTGAAATTGAGAATGAAAGAGCGAAATTGAGGGTGAAATTGGGAATGATCGAATGGAAGTGAGGGTGAAAGAGTGAAAGGGAGGGTGAAATTCGGAGTCAAAGTGAAGGTGAAAATGAGTGAGAATGAAATTGGGAATGAAAGAGTGAAAGTGAGGGTGAAAGAGTGAAAGTGAAAGTGAGGTTGAAAGAATGAAAGTGAAAGTAAAAATGAGTGAGTGAGGATGAAACTGGGAGAAGAAGCGCGAAAGTGAGGGTGAAAGAGTGAAAGTGAGGGTGAAAGAGTGAAAGTGAGGGTGAAAGAGTGAAAGTGAGGGTGAAAATAGTGAGTGGTGAGAGCAACATCGTACCTTCCATTATACACTCGTCGTGGTGCTTGCCTATTCAACCAGCCTTGTCGCTCTTCCTCATGGCCGTGTCGCAGCCCCCAACAGAAAGGATAACAGGAAAAAAAAAAATTGTACTCATCACTTTAGCTGAATAACATATGTTTATATATCCTGTGTCGTGTTGTGTGCTCAAACGAAGGCTATTGAGTGTCGTTTTAGCTGCCTGATTTTTAGCTGTCTGGTGTGTTGTGTGGTAAACGAAGGCTATTAAGTGTTGTTTTAGCTGCCTGGTTTTTACCTTGTGTCGTGTTGTGTGTTCAAACGAAAGCCATTAAGTCGTGTTGTGTGGTAAGCGAAGGCTATCAAATGTCGTTTTAACTGCTTATGTCGTGTTGTGTGATCAAACGAAGACTTTTTAGTATTAGTTTAGTTGCCAGACATTTGTTATCGTTACATATATAAATATATAAACTAAATAAATACTCTACAGAACTACAGGTAAATTTATTTTATAAAAGTAAGCAAGAAAGCTCACCGTAATCCAGTTACAACAATAAAGTATAAATTCATTTATTTTAGTAATAACAAACAAAAAGTTCACACATGTATAAACACAAAAGACAACGTTTCCAGCATTTTCTTTAGTAATTACTAACACGTTTAAACCATAAAAAAAACATTAAAAACAAGAGATTACTCTTTTCAGCAAAAGTAAGCATGATAAACATCATAATTAATACAAAAATATATTGATGACACAAACTTATTCCATTCATCTACAGTAAACAAATGAGCATCTCCCAGAGCTATAGATGACACAACTTATTCCTTTCATCTTGAGTTAAACAAATGAGCATCTCCCTGAGATAAATAAACACAGTAATACATAGGTAACAGGGTATATAAACAGAACAATAATGACGTGATATAAACAAATGCACAAAGGGGATGAAAGCACAAGGAGACAGTGGTGGCCATAACGGATGTGACGTCACGAATGTAAACATAACAATCGAATTTAAACAGGAGGAGAAAGAAGGCTGGTGATAAATGGACGATGATGGGGATTTGGTCTGCCCCTGGGGACCCGTTTAATGTATGTAGATGTTGAAATTATGGTGGGGAGGGGCTTTGTAGGGGGAGGGGGAGGAGGGAGAGGCTGTGTAGGGCTAGGGGGAGGGGAAGAGGAGGCGAGAGGTTGTATAGGGCAAGGAGGAAGAGGAGGAGCAGGAGGAGGGGAAGTGGTTGTGTAAAGCCAGGAAGGAGTAGAAAGGGAGGGAGGGGAGGAGAGAGAGAGAGAGAGAGAGAGAGAGAGAGAGAGAGAGAGAGAGAGAGAGAGCAGTCCGATGAATGGAGGAGATAAGAAGAAGAGGAGGTGAATAAGGTAGATGAAGGAGGGGAGAGGAGGAGGAAGGGGGAGTGTAGTCCTATGAATAAAAGAGAAGGAGGAGGAGAGAGGGAGTGAAGGAAGAAAGAAAGGTGGGGAGAGAGAGAGTGAGAGAGAAGGTTTGTAAATTACTCATGAATAACTAAGGATAATGGAAGGGGGGGGGAGAGACTGTGTATGCCTATGAATTGAGAAGAAGGAGGAGGAAGAAGAGGAAGAGGAGTGGGGAGAGGGGAAACGTTTACCAGATAAGATAATTACACACACACACACACACACACACACACACCTCCTAAAACTTTCCTCTCGACATTTAAATAAACAAAAATCTTTTCCCCCGCAAAATTTATTTCTTGTCTGACTTGTATACCAAAAGGTTCCATAGATACTGCAGTAGAAGGTATCTGTTATGTTCTGATTGGTTCCCCTGGTCTACGGAACGATCTGATTGGTTCCCCTGGTCTAAGGAACGTTCTGACTGGTTCCCCCGGTCCATGGAGCATTCCAATTGGTTCCCCCCTTGTCCACGGAACATTCTGATTAGATTCCTTTCCCTTCAAGCAATCTGATTGGTCTTTTCCCATGTAAGAAACGTCGTGATTGGTGCTTGAGACGAGTGAGGGCTTGTGACTAAATAGAGAAAATATGACGCAAGGAAAGACAGAGAATTGAGAAGAAAATTGTGATGTTTTGGTGACATACATACATACATACATACAAACACACATACATACATACATACATACATACATACATACATACATACATACATACATACAAACACACATACACACATATATAGATACATACATACAATAAACAAATCACTGGCAGTACCTTCCTTCCATCTTTGTCACCACCGATAAAATCAATGTGTAAAATTATTTCTTCCAGGTATTGTGTCCGTCCCTCACCCCCTCCCTCCCTCACCCCCTCCGTCCCTCACCCCCTCCCTCCCTCACCTCCCACGCCTCTCACCTGACTACAATACAACACGTTTCTCCCTACTTCATCTGTTTGTCTTCTCTACATCTTTAATAATACTCTACTGTAAAATCCCTTAATACCGTATGTGCAATCTTAGGAAAAATCTCTCTCACTGTTAAACAAAACCTCGGTAGACTAGTAGACACACGTACCTTCTGTCTCCATCAAACTTATTGGGTAAAATGTTATCAGGTGCAACACACACACGGCCCTCCTTCCCTCCTTCCTTCCTTCCTTTCATCCTTTTAAAACGCACAAGGACGTACACTACCTACCTGTCTTTCGTCTCGGCTCCTCTCCTTCACTTCACCACCACCACCACCAGCAGGAGGTCTACTTGCTACTCCACTGCGTCTAGTCGATATATATTATGTAACACGATACTACCAGAGGCACTCCTGTCATCTTTCATCTTTTATTTCTGCATCCCGCTACAATAAGGAGGGAGGGAGGGAGGGAGGGTATCTCTCTTTCTCTCTCTCTCTCTCTCACGGTGTTTTCCTAAGCCAAAAGAAAAGACCAGGAAACATTCTCTTTATTGGGAATCTGACTCAACTGAATATTTTTTTGATGTTGGGACGAGAGAGAGAGAGAGAGAGAGAGAGAGAGAGAGAGAGAGAGAGAGAGAGAGAGAGAGAGAAAAAAAAAGGTTTGATATAAAAAAAAATATATTTATACATATTTTGTTCAGGAGTGAAATTCTGGCGGCGTAGTGATGTATTTGCTTTGTTATTAAACTTTTTCTGTTGCAATATTTGTCTAGGGAAAGAGTACGAGTGAAAAGTGTAAACAAAAGAAAGGTGATGAAATATGAAAGGAAAAGGACGAGTGATAGAGATGGCTGAAGCGATGGATGTATGTATGTGTGTTTGTTTATTTCCATTGGGGTTTAAATGGGTAAAAATAAACTGCGAAAGTCCTGGTGATTCTTATGTTATTTCTTTCACCCATTAGCCCTTCTATTTCCCCCCCTTTGCCCCCTTTTCTTACCACTTATCTTCTTCCATTTATCCCCCACCACTTACCCTTACCACTTACCATCACCACTCTGCTACCATTTCCACTACTACTTACCCCTACCACTTACCCTACTACTTACCCTACCACTTACCCTACTACTTCCCCTACCACTCCCCCTGCCACTTGCCCTACTACCACTTACCCCACCACTTTCCCCTACCACTTATCCCTCACCAGTTATGACAATGAGAGCAAGGTGAGGCAAGAGCTGTAGTATCTCCCTCATCCAACTCATCCAATAAGGGTAAGGCAGGAATGCTATTGACCTCTGATATATCCGTCGGCCAGAGCAAGCAGATGAGGGTAAGGGGAGGATGCTTGGCTTCCGAATCTTTAAAAGCTCGTAAGTTATTTTTTAAGGTTTTCCAGGGTTCGTAAGTCATATTTCCTTAGGTTTATTCATGAACGCTTAAGACTCCAGATTAGAAGAGAAATTTATCTTACGAACGATTGAGGTTAGTGTTTCTGTTTTTGTATTTCCAGGGTTTTAACTTACGAACTTTTTAAGAATCCAGATTTTTTTCTCTCATCTTAAGTTAAGGAGAAAAAATTATCTTACGAGTTTGTGAGGATTCGGGGCCGTTCTTTAATT
Organism: Homarus gammarus; assembly: GCA_958450375.1. NCBI lineage: Eukaryota > Metazoa > Arthropoda > Malacostraca > Decapoda > Nephropidae > Homarus > Homarus gammarus. The sequence continues at coordinate 127,909 of CAUDMG010003881.1, read as the reverse complement.
TGTAGTTAAAAAGGAACAAAAAATTAACTTACGAATCTTGAAGACTTGAGACCCGTTGTCGTAAGTTAAGAGGAATTAACTTAACTTACGAACCTCTAAGAATTAAACCAATTGCCGTAAGTTAAGGGAGATTAACTTAACTTACGAACCTCTAAGAATTAAACCAATTGCCGTAAATTAAGGGAGATTAACTTAACTTACGAACCTCTAAGAATTAAACCAATTGCCGTAAGTTAAGGGAGATTAACTTAACTTACGAACCTCTAAGTATCCGGAAACTGGTGGGATAAGTTCTCGTTGTCTCTCTCGCTTATTTGGCTGTTATGTTTATTCTGGGAGAGTGTGTTTGTGGACGGGTGATTGAGGGGCGTGTGAAGACGATACTGCTGGGGTGATGCCTGAAGATGAGGGGTGATGGGGTGTTAGGGTGATGGTGAGAGGGGTGATGGGGTGTTAGGGTGATGGTGAGGGGGTGATGGGGTGTTAGGGTGATGGTGAGGGGGTGATGGGGTGTTAGGGTGATGGTGAGAGGGGTGATGGGGTGTTAGGGTGATGGTGAGGGGGTGATGGGGTGTTAGGGTGATGGTGAGGGGGGTGATGGGGTGTTAGGGTGATGGTGAGGGGGGTGATGGGGTGTTAGGGTGATGGTGAGGGAGTCAGGGTGAGGTGATGGAGTGAGGGGGTGAGGGAGAGGAACTTAAATTCCAATAAATATTTTCCTGTATAATTTTTTATCAGTCAGTCAGTCAGTCAGTCAGTCAATCAACGAAAACAAACAACAGATAATCAAGCAAAATCAAACAATTCTCAGTAAACAAACAACAGCCAAACAATACTCGGATGATAATTCCCTTAAAATTGGCTTACGATTTTTCCTCAAACTTAATTATCGTTAAAATTTTTCTCACTTTCGTCTTTTTTTTTCTTCCCTGAATTCATTATTGCTTTTCTCAGCACATTTAGTCGAGGATTATGGTTTAATTACTTATCTCCGGGTCACGCTCAAGCAGTTTCGATATTCATGACTCATTTTGAGTGTGAGAGAGAGAAAATGAGTGGTGGAGAAAGAGAGAGAGAGGGGTGAGGTGGTGGAGAGGAAGTGCAGAGAGAGGGAGGTGGTGGAGAGAGAGGAAAGAGGGGGAGGTGGTGGAGAGGGAGGCAGAGAGAGGGAGGTGGTGGAGAGAGAGGAGAGAGGGGGTGGTGGAGAGGAAGGCAGAGAGAAGGAGGTGGTGGAGAGGGAGGAGAGAGGAGGTGGTGGAGAGGAAGGCAGAGAGAGGGAGGTGGTGGAGAGGGAGGAGAGAGGGGGAGGTGGTGGAGAGGAGGAAGGCATATAAAGAGAGAGGGATGATGGAAAGGGGGAAGAAAGAACACACACACACACACACACACACACACACACACACACACACACACACCCTTTGTGTCCCTCAGGTAAATTCTCCCAGGTGGATGTTTTGCCATTTAGTGGAAGCTCCGGCGACCTAACATTACCCAAGTGGTTTCTTCCCCCTTGGTAGTGAGTTAGGAAGTATAGTCTGCTTGGCCTTAATAACAGTAAAATAACACAAGATCACCCATAATTCCCTCGTCTCATTTTAAAGGGAATGAATTACGTACACGACAACCCCCACTCTCTCTTTCTCTCTCTCTCTCATCTTTGCTCAAAAAATTTCGCACACATACGAACCTTCAAGTAAACCTTAAAAGCCCCGGTTATGATGAGTGAGCGAGATACAAAGGAGTTATATTGCCGGGAAAACTCTCTCGCCAACTGTCGTCTTATATGTATGACACATTTTAAGTTACGGGTATAATATTTCGACGTAATTGTACGATGTTCTTTTAGAGTTGTTGCGTGACGTACGATACCTACCCAGCCAGGCCAACCACCATCATGGAGGAGGAGGAGGAGGAGGAGGGGTTGTTGCTGGCAGGACGACATAGATAACCATTTTATTGCCCCTTCCCACTCCATGACCCCCCCGTGACCCCATCCCATCCCCCGTGACCCCCCTTAACCCCTCCAGTGACCCCGTCCCCCCACTAAAACGATCTCTCCTGATAACTATTGATGAAAGGTTGATACTCCTACACCACAACAGCGGGTTTGTGGCTCTCCTATTGGGCGGTGGATCAGGGCGGAGTGTTTCCCGGAGCCAGAGTTAAGGACGACGATTCTGAGGGAGTGTGGTGTCCAGAATTCGATGTGTGGGATAACTTTATGGTCGTAATGTCAACAAGTTTGTGAGTGTGAACGTTCAGATTATACGGGATTTTTCTTCTCTAAAGGTTTTCGCAAGTGTGTGTGTGTGTGTGTGTGTGTGTGTGTGTGGTTTTCTCTCTCCCTCCAGTATTACACCTTGCACCTTCAAACCAAATCGTTGTTCTCTCTCTCTCTCTCTCTCTCTCTCTCTCTGACACACACACCTTGTTTACCGACAGCTGCAGCGCCTCCCTCAGGTGGAAGTATCGCCGGGGACTCCACACACTCGAGCAGCCAGAAGGAGTCTTGGCAAATTTCTCACCTGGTCGCACCTGTGTGTTGAGGAGGGCAACGAGGGTACAGTGTGGTGTGTGTGTGTGTGTGTGTGTGTGTGTGTGTGTGTGTGTGTGTGTGGGTGTGTGTGTGTGTGTGTGTTGTTTGCAGCACGTACACAGAAGTGATATATTTCATAACTTCAATCACGAGGCCAGGATCAGGGCGTAAGCTAGGAATCACGACTCTCATGTAATTGCTTGTGTACACTCACGGCCAGGGGAAGGTGATTGACTGACGTACACACACACACACACTCACACACACACACACACACACACACACACACACACACACACCACCACCACAATATAAAAAAAGAATCAGAGGTTTTATATATTTCATTTATCAATACATCATAAATTAGTCACGATACCAAAGTCCTATCGACAAACGTTCATACATGTACAGTGTATTTATCCCTTTAATCTGGCATAATTACGACAGCTGTGGAGCCATGCGTGAGTGAGCTGGTTGGGTTAGGTTAGGTTAGGTTTGTAGATGTCCAGTCAGCAATCCCTCCAGTTATTTTCTACTGGAGTGAAACAAAATAAAATGATATATAAATAAATAAATATACGTATATAAAAAGTCAAGGGATTTTTTTTTTTGTAGGAGGGAAAAGATTGTGTGTGTTTGTTAGGGGAGAAAGGAATTTTTTTTGGAGAGAAAGAAGTGTTTTTTTGTAGGGGGAGAAAGGGATGTTTTTTATTTTGTTTTGTAGGGGGGAAATGGTTGTTTTTCTGTGTTTTGTAGGGGAGGGGGGGGGGGGGGGATATGATAATCAAGAGATTTTTTTCGTAGGATGAAGCAAGACCTAAACCTCAGTATTCTTTAATTTTCACAAGATAAAGCAAATCCAATTTTTTTTTCCTAGGATGGAGAAGGTCCAACTAGGTAATGGAACCAGTCCAATACTTCAATGTTATGAGAGATGGTGACCCCGTTTTCTGTTGGTTTGTTTTGGTATATTTGCATCAGTGACTTTTTTATTTTTATTTTATTTATTTTTTTCAGATATTGTGGATAGGAGAGAGAGAGAGAGAGAGAGAGAGAGAGAGAGAGAGAGAGAGAGAGAGAGAGGCGTCAACCTTCCTTCCTGACAACAACTCAACACATCCTGAGACGAACGAACATTTTGACCTATTGAAAGTCAAAGCGTTTAGGTTAGGCTAGGTTAATCCATTGTAATCAGAGGGTTGGCGACCACAGTCCTCCGAGCGTTCTAGGGCTGTTTTTACACTTAGCAACGTCACGGCCAGTCTGCTCTCTCTCTCTCTCTCTCACTAGACAAAAGTGTAGACACGACCATATATCTGTGCCTTCCTCCACAGGATTTAAAAGCAATCAGACTACAATCTCAATCAATGGTTATATCATGTCTGTATATATATTGACTCCTGTGTGTGTGTGTGTGTGTGTGTGTGTGTGTGTGTGTGTGTGTGTGTGTGTGTGTGTATTATGAAGCAAATTAGAAAGAGTGAAAGGAAGGAAAAGAGAGAGAATTGAAAGAAGAGAAAAATAAAAAAATAAAAAGTAAATAAGAAATGTGTAAAAAACATAAGAAAAATTGAAAATATTACATTCAACTGTTTCCTCTAGAGACAAAACTCCCCATTTTTTTCATTTAGCCTCACCGTAATTCCCTTTTCCGGCAACTTTCTTTTATATATTTTTATTATTTTTTTCATTTTCTTTCCTTTCTCTTTTTTTGGTTTCTATAGTTTCAATATTGGATGGGAGCTCCGACTCACACTGGCTTGCTGACTGGGTAGCTGGGTGAGTGACTGGCTTTCTGGGAGGGTGGGTGAGTGGGTGACTGGTTGGCTGCGTGATTGACTGGCTGTCTGGGTGGGTGGTTGACTGACTAGGTGGGTGACTGGCTGGCTGGATGATTGACTGACTTTCTGGGTGGGTGACTGGCTGTCTGAGTGGGCAACTGACTTTCTGGGCTGGGTGGGTGACTGACTGACTGGCTTTAGTTCTCCCCCAGCCACCGAGGCCATCACCATAACCTCTCCACCCTTTCCTCATCACCCACCTCCTCACCCCCTCATAACCCCCTTCACCTTCCCCATTACCCCACCCCCTTATAAATCTCCTCTCCTTTCCTTGACCCCACCTCCTCACCCCCTCATAACCCCTCTTCCTCTTTCCCATTAACCTACCTCCTAACCCCCCCCCCCCATAACCCTTCCCCTTCCTCCTTACCCCCTCATATCAACCTTGCCTTTCCCCCACCTGCTCACCCCCCCCCCATAATCCCCCTTCCTCTTCCCCCCCAAGAAGTGCTAAGAGACGTTCCACAATTTCCATCCGGATTTTGTTAATTTGGGAAAACATTTTTTTGAAAGCGAGGACCTTTTTAGTAATTTACATTTAGATTACGTGTGTAGCTGGGCCGCTTGCTCCTCCCCGGGGACGCAAGTAGGACAGGGCATTACTTGTTTAAGCCACCCGGTAAATATTGCCGTGGACGAGGGGGAGGAGGGGCGAGGAGGAGGAAGAGTGGGGGCGGAAGAGGAAAAGGTCGAGGTAGTGTGTTAGTGAGCCTTTGCGTGTGTGTGTGTGTGTGTGTGTGTGGTGACTTAGTTTCTTGAGTACGATGAATTAGCCTAGTAAAAGATTTATAACCCCCTTGAGTTTAATTCCCTGAGTTAGGTTAGGTGAGGTTAGGTGAGGTTAGGTTAGGTTAGGTTAGGTTGGGTTAGGTTAGGTTATGGGCATCAGGAGAAGAGTGTGTACCGCTGGCAGGAACAGAGAGAAAGTCATTGATATGGAGCAACTTTCTTTTACTGTCTCTCTTTTTCTCTTCCTTTCTTTGTGTTTCTTTGTTTGTATAGTTTCAATATTGGAAGCTTCCTCTCCCGCACCCTGGCTGACTGGCTGGATGACTGGTTGACTGACTGAGTGGGTGGTTGACTGACTGAGTGGGTGGTTGACTGACTGAGTGGGTGGTTGACTGACTGAGTGGGTGGTTGACTGACTGGGTGGGTGGTTGACTGACTGGGTGGGTGGTTGACTGACTTAGTGGGTGGTTGACTGGCTTAGTGGGTGGCTGACTGGCTGGATGACTGGTTGACTGACTGAGTGGGTGGTTGACTGACTGGGTGGGTGGTTGACTGACTGGGTGGGTGGTTGACTGACTGGGTGGGTGGTTGACTGGCTTAGTGGGTGGCTGACTGGCTGGATGACTGGTTGACTGACTGAGTGGGTGGTTGACTGACTGGGTGGGTGGTTGACTGACTGGGTGGGTAGTTGACTGACTGGGTGGGTGGTTGACTGGCTAAGTGGGTGACTGTCTGGCTGGGTGGGTGGCTGACTGGCTGGGTAAGTGGCTGACTGGTTGGGTGGGAGGGTAGTTGGCTGGGTGACTGACTGACTGGCTGGTTTGCTGACTGGCTGACTGGGTGGGTTCGAGGAGGCTCTCTTGAAATTGGTTTGTTTCGATGAATTTTTGTCTCGGAGTTTTCTTGTTATTATCGGTTTTCATTTATTTATTTCCTGTTTTCCTCGGCTTTGGGTAACATTTTCTTTGTTCTCTTATTGTTTACTTTACTTTCGTTTTTCCTTTTGTTTTGATTCACTTTTTCTTCTTTTATTCACCTTTAATTCGTTTTATGTGTTTTTATTTGTTTTAGTTTTTTGTCTACAGTTTTTTTTTGTTTTTTTTTTCCATTTTCTTTTCTTCATAGAGAGTTGAAGTCACTGGTTTATTTCGGTAATGTTTGTAAATTTATGAATAGTTTGAGGTGTGTGTGTGTGTGTGTGTGTGTGTGTCTGTGTGTGTGTGTGTGTGTGTGTGTGTGTGTGTGTGTGTGATGCTGGTTATTGAAGTTGTTGTTTAATGTTGTTGTAGGTTGTTGTTGTTGTTGTTGTTGATGTTGTTGTTGTTGTTGTTGTGGGTCGCTGTTGTTGTTGAAGGTAAATTGTATAGTTTTGATGGCCGTTGTTTCCTGTTTAAAAGTTATCCCTTAATGATGATATTATTATTAAACACATACATACATACATACATACATACATACATACACTGACCTCAAAACACCGTCACTTGCTGTCAATATTCTCACACATGGCCCCCCCCCCTACCCCCCTCCCCCCCCTTAAAAAAAGGTCAAATAACAACAACAAAAACATAATGAAACACCACAAAAACAGTTTTACAAATCAATGTAATTTTTATTCGGCCCAAGTATTAATGATGGCCAACGCCCCACCGAAACAAGTAATAATATTTGTGACGTCAACCGCGTAAATGGCATTATTATTCATTGGAAAAATAATTAGATTTTCGAATATTTTTTTTTTTACCATTGAGCTTGCGGGGGGCGGGGGGGGGGGAGGGGGCGGGGGGGGGGGGGGTGGGGGGGGAAGAGGGGGGGGAAAAAAAATATTTATTTATTTTATATTTTTTTCTCTATCAGTATTACACGAGGGAAAATTTGTAATGGCTATTGAAAAACAATGAACAAAAATAAAAGTTTTAATTGGTCATCTGTCACACAGTTGAGCCCAGGAAGTAACTCCCATGGACACCCGGAGTTGTGGTGGTGGGGGGGGGGGGGGGGGGGGGAGGGGGGGGGGGAGGGGGAGGGAGGGAGGGAAGGAGGGAGGGGTGAGGTGGGGGGAGGGTGAGAGTTGTTAGGGTAGGGGAGGGAGGGAGGGAGGTGAAGGAAGGGGAGGGTAGAGGAGGCGGAGGGGGGGTGGTGAGGGGGGAGCTGTGGTGAGAGTGTTGGGGAGAGGGAACAAAAGAGAGAGAGAGAGAGAGAGAGAGGGGAGTAGGAGGGGAGAGACGAGAGAGGAGAGAGAGATGGAGAGAGAGGAGCAGAGGAGAGAGAGAGAGAGAGAGAGAGAGAGAGAATAATTTATCTTGTTTGTATATTTATTTCATTAGTAACTGGTCATTTAGCCTCCAGAGTCCTTAAGGCCCCAGTCTTAACCTAACCTAACCTAACAATTAGTATTGATATCTCATTATAATTGACCCAGATACTAATTGACCCAGATATTAATTGACCCAGATACTAATTGACCCAGATATTAATTGACCCATATACTAATTTACCCACATTCTAATTGACCCACATTCTAAATGATCCAGACACTAATTGACCCACATACTAATTGACCCATACCCTTAAAATGGGGATCGTGACCTAATTAAAACTCTGAATCCTGTTACAACTAAAAATCACTCCACATGTACCTATTTAAATTACTATAGTATGAAATTCAGTTCTAATTGCCTCCCTCCCCCCCCCCCCTTAGTTATGGTAATTAGTTTTGGCCCCATTACGAGAGACAAGCCCATTCCACCATCACCAATTTAAATCAGCTTACATCCCTCCATAGTTCTTGCCTTGCCTATTACACTCTCTACTGTTTAGTTATATAGCGGACCTTCTATATAACGAACTTCTCTCTAAATAGGAAAAATAGCAGTAGAAATTATATAAGAAAAATCAACTTATTGTTATTTAGTTACTGTAATATTTAAAGAGTTTAAGAGTCATATATTATAATTCATATTAGGTGCTATTTTTTTCTGTTATTTAAGCTGTTATTATATAATTTATTGGGTATTTATATTGAGTAAAAAAAAAATTATTGTAGTTGGATATAAATATTATTTTTATTCAATTACTAGTCTATTCTGTCCATATGTTAATCAATTTATTTCACTTTCTGTATGTATGTATGTTTGTATGTATGCATGTATGTATGTATGTATGTATGTATGTATGTATGTGTGTATGTATGTATGTACTGTATGTATGTATGTATGTTTCAACCCCTCCTCGTCTCTCTCTCTGAGCGTGACCCTGCCTGCTGGTGCCCTGGGACTGCCTGCTGGTGGGTGACTGGGGGTTGGTTCGCCGTGGGACTTTTAGCCTAAAAAAATCACGTCCAACATTTTCTCTCTGGACTTCCACTTTGGAGTGAATGTGAAATGCTGTCTGCAGAAATTTTATTGCCGTTGAATAGTGCTTCCTTGTGTCTTAGTTTGTATATGTGTGTGTGTGTGTGTGTGTGTGTGTGTGTGTGTGTGTGTGTGTGTGTGTGTGTGACAGCGAAATAAAAAGCAAAGACAAATAGAGACGCACAAACGGAACAAATCTAAGAAAAATGTATGAGAGAGAGAGAGAGAGAGAGAGAGAGAGAGAGAGAGAGAGAGAGAGAGAGAGAGAGAGAGAGAGAGACTATGACAACAGAATGCAAACTGACTGTCTCCCTCACACACAAAAAAACTCTCACAGCTCAAGAGAGAGAGAGAGAGAAACGGAGGCTGGATGGACAAGAAAAAGAGACAGAAACTTCCTCCCGATGGACAGTAATTAATGTGCTTTCTTGTGGCGAGGTGAACCCCGTCAGGAGGAACGCCGCGCTGGACAGGAACCACCGTCAGGGTGTCTTTGTGGCTTCCCTGACATTCTTACGCTCGTGTCTGGGAGTCTTAGAGAACGACTTGGTGTTTAGGTATTTGCTACTGATGTTGTTTCAGTGGAGTCTTGGTGTAGTTTGGACGCCATTTTGGAGTGATTAGAGTCGGGAGGACATTGGAGAGGAACCATAGTGAGGTCTTAAGATTGTGTTTTTGGAGGTGTGTGTGTGTGTGTGTGTGTGTGTGTCTGTGTGTGTGTGCTTCTCATTTCCTTCATTAACCCAATATCATCAGCCAGACACTCTACACGACCCACCTAACCTAACCTAACCTAACTTAACCTAACCCTTATTATACAGTATAGTTAATTAACCCACTAAAATACCCTATCCGTTCTTTAAGTGATTCAACAGGTAAGGTATTATTTAACTGTGGTCAATATTACGTTACCTGAGTTAATTATAATAGAGACAGACAGGTAAGGGTGAAGGTGGTATTAGCTTAAGCTTGTAGGTCGTGTTGTTTGGTGTAAATTTTATTATATTACCCACCCCTCCTCCCCCCCTCCCCCCCTCTCCGCTGGGCTCCCCAAAATATATTAATACTAATTACGGTATAATCCACGTAATTATCGCGCATTGGTCTTCTAATCATGAGTAATTATCACGTATAATGATAAATGACACACATTTCATTTTGAGCTTCAGGGGAAAAATTTATTACCAGGAATGTATCTTGTAAAATATTGCTCTCTGTCTCTCGGTGTTTTATCCCGTGAAAAAGTGGAGGTGAGTCCCATAGGTTTAACTGTGATGTCAGCAGTGTTGCCAACTTTCTCCCTCCCACCCCCTACTCCCCTTTCCATCCCACTCTACTCTCCTTTCCATCCCACTCCCCTCTTCTTTCCATTCCATTCCACCTCACTCATTTCTCCCCCCACTCTGCTTTCCTCTTCAACCCCACCTCACTCATATCTACCCTACTCCCCTACTCTCCTCTCCACTCCACTCTCTTCTCCTCTCCACCCCACTCATTTCTCCTCCCCCTCATAATTTTCAGCTTCTGACAATGATCGGTGTAGTGTTTGTTCACCAAGTCTGAGAAGAAAATTTGCTTAAGACAGAGATATTCTATTTCTTACCTACCAGGAATTTATCTCTAGGTGAGGGAGGGAGGGAGGGAGGGAGGGAGGGTAGGAATGAGGGGGAGAAGGGAGGAGGGAGGAAGGGAGAAGGAAGGATGGGGGAGAAGGAGGGAGGGAGGGGGAAAGGAGAGAGGGAATGGACTTGTGTTTACGTCAGTGAGCGTCATAATCGTATCGTAAAACACACACACACACACACACACACACACACGAGCTGGTGATCACGTGGACCTCTTCCTCGTCTCGGCTTGACAATGTGAGTGATTCCCTCGGCAGCTGGAACACAAAGGAACAGATGAAAGGGTCTTTGACGAAGTGCGACGAATTATTATTTTCCCCCAGAAACGCTTGTGCCACTTGGTGTTATTTATAGACAAAATAGTGAAGACGAGAGAGAGTGAGAGTGAGTGGATGAGATGGTTCGTCTGTTGGTCTGTTGGTTTCTCTGTTGATATTGAAGGAGATGGGGGCTGGCTGTCTGTCTCTGTGTTGATATTATATGATATGGATTGTGTCTGTCTGTCTATTGGTCTGTCTGTCTGTCTATGTGTTTATATTAAATGAGATGGGACTGTCTGTTTATCTTTCTGTCTTTCTGTCCGTCTGTCTGGCTGTCTATCTAACTATCTGTCTCTGGTTGGTTTTCTTCATGTCTGTCATTTTTTTGTTTGCGTTTCTGTCATCCTGTCTGTCTGTCTGAGGAAGATAGGGAGACACACGCTCTATAGTAGATTGCTTCGGTGATTAACCTTGTAGATTGAAAACTAAGACCCGCGTGCAGTGAAAACTAAAATGAAATCGTCAGCACGAGCAATCAACAACGCCTGACGATAGGTGCCCTTCTCCATCCCTGGAATTCAATGACGTTTCGAACTTTTTGTTTTTAAGTCGGTAAAAAAATTAAATAAAATACTACTTCGGTATGAAATATTTCGTATGTTTCGTCAATAATAATAATAATAATAATAATAATAATAATAAAAATAATAATAATAATAATAATAATGATAAGACAAACGAACACACATACTCTCATCTCCGTCAATAAAATCAATAATAAATACTAAGAAAGGGTTAACAATACCTGGTGGTCATAGGAGGTGGCAGGTAAAGTAATTACTGAGAACATTAACGTAATAAAGCCTCGGTGAATATTTCGTAATTGCTGTTTTATTACACCTTAATTGAGTTGCCACATATGAATAATTAATGTCAATTACCGGAGGCGTTTTATTTTTTTATTATTATTATTAGTATTTTTTGGGGGTGGGAGGAAATTCGTATGAACTGTGTATAATAATTATATTCATTGTATATTCTCGTATGTATAGTTTGGCAGTGTATTACATTTCATTCCGTGTAAATGTATTCAATCACCGCTCGATTGGTTTATTCACACCCAATCGAGTGTATAACTGGATTATGTCTGATTCGTGATTTACTGTTTTGTATTGTGATGTAGTTGATCTAATCCACTCTCAGGATATAATAATAATAATAATAATAATAATAATAATAATAATAATAATAATCTTAGTATAGTATCTAATAATTTTTCAATATTCTTCTCATCGTCTACACAACCTTTGTTTATATGGTCCTCCCCCCACCAGGTGCTCATGACCTCCCCCGCCCCCCCCCCCCCCACCAGAGAGAGAGAGAGAGAGAGAGAGAGGATCAAGTGTGGTGACCAGATGATGACTCGAGCTGACAGGGTGTTGCAACAAAAGTCTTTTATAAAGTCAAGTGGCCATCAGTGTCTGGAGTTAAAGATAGCCGAGGTCAGGTACTGGCTCTTGGCTTATAAAAGGCAATGGGGGAATTAGTCTTAAATTGATCCGTCTCAGCTCTTTCCTAAGTGCCGGAGAGAGGAAGAAAGAGAGAGAGAGGGGGGGGGGGATCAACAGGTGTGGGCGGGTCTAGCTTACCATTGGTCATACAACTACCAGAGAACACAATTGATTGGTTAGTTCCCCACAGACATGTCCCATCCACAGGTCAGGTCACGGCCCGCCTGCCAGTTTCTTAACCAATCAGTTTCGTAGATGAATTACCTGTAGATGATTCCCATGTGTACCTTATGTAAGTTGGGGTGATCGCTGCATCACCAGAACCCGGTGATGATGACCCTAGGTGTTGAGATACATCACCACGAGTCACCACTCCACTACTGGTGATCCTGGTTGGAGGTTGTGACTCAGTGAGGGTTGGTGGTGATGTCTCCCTTGGTTAGCTTCCTCCCTCCTTCACCTGCAACAGACACGTCTTACCTCCCTGCCATCATCAGAACAGAAGAAGACCCGCAAAAAACCTAACCTGACGCAGCACCATCAGGAAGATCGAGTTTCCCGTTACTAACACCGCCTCCCCACAGCCAGAGGAGGAAACTACAGCCATGAGTGTGAGAGATATGATGGGTTAGGTTAGGTTAGGTGAGAGTGTATGATGGGTTAGGTTAGGTTAGGTGAGAGTGTATGATGGGTTAGGTTAGGTTAGGTGAGAGTGTATGATCGGTGCTCCTCCTGGTTTGTTTACATCTTAGTACACTGGTTAGGAGTAACTCTCACAAGACTTAGCTGTTCGTCGGGGTCATCACCTTCACCCAAAGACGACTGCTTCCTCGTCCCACACACATCTTCAGGAAGCACGAGAGGCGGGAACCTAGAGGTGTTGGTTTAAAATATTGATGTTATTATTCTGCGACTACGACACCAGCAGTAGTAGAGAAAGCAGAGGGAGTGGTGAGGTAAGGTTGTGTGTCTGTTTGTTGTGATGGTTGTTTCTGCCTACGACACACAGGTAGGTCACAGAGGCAGGTCACACGGCAGGTCACAGAGGTAGGACACAGAGGCAAGTCACACGGCAGGTCACAGAGGCAGGACACACGTCAGGTCACAGAGGAAGGTCACACGTCAGGTCACAGAGGCAGGACACACGTCAGGTCACACGTCAGGTCACAGAGGCAAGTCATACGGCAGGTCACAGAGGAAGGTCACACGTCAGGTCACAGAGGCAGGACACACGTCAGGTCACAGAGGAAGGTCACACGTCAGGTCACAGAGGCAGGACACACGTCAGGTCACACGTCAGGTCACAGAGGCAAGTCATACGGCAGGTCACAGAGGAAGGTCACACGTCAGGTCACAGAGGCAGGACACACGTCAGGTCACACGTCAGGTCACACGGTTTTCAAACTTTGGCTTGTTTTTTTTTCCCCTGTCGTGTACAGTTCATGTTTTTACCACTTTTAAATCGTCGAAAAGTAAATTGTTTGTGCCACACTACACACACCCGGTATACAAGTAAGGAAACACACAGCTTTTAGTTACGTCAAAGGAGGTTTTGTTGAAGCCAGTGGTGTAGGAGTCAACAAAAGATTGAATTAATAAAAAACAAAAAAAAAAACACTCCAGAAGTAGGAGGAACAAAAACGAAATAAAACAGTATAAAAAATGGTAGTTGACCGCAGGTGTGTGTGTGTGATAGAGCAGGGAGAAAGAGGTATAGGCAGGAGGGAAAGGGGGACAGGTAGGAGGAAGAGGGGACAGGTAAGGGGGAAGGAAGGAAGAAGGGAGGAAGAGGATTAATTCACCCTAGTATGAAATCTTGTAAAATCTTCTCTGTTTAAGCAAGTAAAAGGAGAATAAGAGAGAGAGAGAGAGAGAATTGGTGAGGAATTGAAGACGTGAAATCTCAGAGGCAGAAAAGGTAGAAATGGCATCAGCTGTTGAGAACAAAACCCCGAGTTATTTTTATCACTCACTGGCAACTGCACCCCAGGCCCCGAGTGTTGCCATAGTGTGATGTATATTTTTTTTTTACTAATGGACAACTTCAGTTCAGTCAATTATGGTTTACTGACCCGTATGGCTTTGTTATTATTAGACTGAGGATTTTTAGGTTTTTGTGATATTGTTATTCTTACTGAAGAACTCAAGATACTGATTTTCCGTTACCGAGGTTAATTAATTGTTTACGTAACTGAGGAAAACTAGATATTTTTTTATTGACAGGAATTTGAATGTATGTTAGATGGGGGAGGAAGAGAGGTGAGGGAGAGGGAGGAGAGGGTGAAAATATAGGGGGAAGGAAGATAGGAGAGAGAGGGAGAGGGATGAGAGGGGAGGAAGAGAATATTTCCACCAGGTAGTGTTATTTTATTACGTTACGGTGGCGGACGAAAAATTCCTTCTTGAACTCCGAGAAGAAATTTACGCTGAGTAAGATCTACCTAGAAGCTCCTCCCAGGGTTCCTCACTAGCCCCTCACAATACCTCCTAGAAGCTCCTCACTAGCCCCTCACAACACCTCCTAGAAGCTCCTCCCAGGGCTCCTCACTAGCCCCTCACAACACCTATCAAGACCCACCTGCCAGACCCATTCACAGACTAGCTGACCGACAGACCATTTGACAAACTCTTAAGCAGACTAATTAACAGAGAGGTCACCTGAACACAGACCAGTTAATTAGAACCCAACTCACAGACAGACCACCTGCAAGACCAAACAGACAGACCTTTTCCCCTCACAGAGAAACAGACAGACCTTTTCCCTTTACAGACAAAGACCTTTACCTCTTACAGACAGACAGACCCGCCACCACGTAAGACACCTCAAGTCATTCCCTATTCAGGCAGGTTGGAGGAAACAGAGGTGAGTCGTACCTCTCAACACCAGCCCCTTACCCTTCCCTTCACCTCACCCCTCCCTCCCTCACCCCTCCCTCCCTCACCCATCCCTCCCTCACCCATCCCTCCCTCACCCATCCTTCTCTCACCCCTCCCTCCCTCACCCCTCCCCTCCCCTCCCCTCACCCCTCCCTTCCTCACCCCCCCTCACCGTCAGTTTAGTAGGACAGGAGGAACGGCGTGAATAAACCATCCCCGTGTCCTTACCATTCCTGAATTTCTCTCCTCTCTCTCTCTTTCTCTTTTTATATCTCTCTCTCGCTCTGTGCTATTTCTGGTGGCTGGGAGGGAAGGAAGAACGAGGAGAAATGAGATGAAAAAAAGAGTGAGCGTGGAAAGAGGAAAGAAGAAAACCTAACCTAACCTAACCTAACCCTATCATAACCTCTCGCTTGTATATAGGAATTAAAGTCACCTGACATATATATGGACAAATACCTATAACTCCTTCCCCACTAACACCCTCTCGCTCCCTCCCCAACACCCTCCCCCTCCCTCCCCAACACCCTCCCCCTCCCTCCCCAACACCCTCCCCCTCCCTTCCCAACACCCTCCCCCTCCCTCCCCAACACCCTCTCCCTCCCTCCCCAACACCCTCTCCCTCCCTCCCCAACACCCTCTCCCTCCCTCCCCAACACCCTTCCCCTCCCTCCCCAACACCCTCCCCCTCCCTCCCCAACACCCTCCCCCTCCCTCATGACCCATCGTCCATATTTCAGTGACGGCAAAATGAAAACACAAACCAACTATATTCGCTCCTCGCTGGGCTTGGCTGCTGGTACAAAATGGATGGTCGCTGGTGTCAGGTGTTTTGGTGGTGTAGTGTTCGGTGAGGTTGACGACCACCTGTGAGTGTATGGGGGTAATAGTTTTGTCTCACATGCAACACGACACGACACGACAGGACATAGCAGGACATGACACGACACAACACAACACAACACCTATTACCCTCCACCCACAAGTAATCGTCACCCCCCTGAGTATGATCTTGATTCATTTCCAACATTCTTAAAAATAAACCTTAAAAAATTGGATAGAGAGGTGCAGGTGCCCTAGGATATGGCCGTGCACTATCCCCAAATTCTCCTATCCTCTAAACTATCCTCACATAACGATTAACTGGTTCAATATACAGATAGACATGACTGATTCCTATCCCCCACACACAGCGTTGAGGGGAATCCTGAGTGTGGCGGCAGATAATGTAAATGTCAGGACCCCACATGACTTGGCCAGGCTACTGTAATATCAGGGGTCGTGATGGAGATGTGATTACGCAGGATGAAAATCTTATTAACATGTAAACTATGGGAATTAGTAGCCCAGTGATAGAATTCCCATGAGGTAGGAAGAGGAGGAGAGGGAAGAGGAGGTGATGAAAGAAGAGGAAGTGGTGGTGGAGAAGGGTGAAGAGGAAGAGGTGGTGGAAGAGGATGAAGAAGGGGAAGAACTGGTGCTAATGAAGAGTAGATAAAAATATGAAGAGGGAGATAGAACGTAAAGACACACACACACACACACACACACACACACACACACACACACACACACACACAGGTTGAAGACACTATTGTTTACCGGAATTAAAAATAATGTCCAGCTCTTGTTACGACCATTGTTGAAGAAGAGTCTACCTGAAGAGTGTGTGTGTGTGTGTGTGTGTGTGTGTGTGTGTGTGTGTGTGTGTGTGTGTGTGTGTGTGTGTGTGTGTGTGTGTGTGTGTGTGTGTGTGTGTCAGTTATTATTTTACAAGTTGACTAATTAGCTGGCTTAAGGTATACCAACTTTACTAATGGTGGTCAATTTTTTCTTTATTTTTCTTCAGTATTTTGCCTGAGAGTTGACACGTGTTGACATCTCGTCTTGTTAACGTCTTGGATATAGTAGTTTGTTGAATGTGTTTTAAAGGAAGAAATATTGTTTTTTTTATATATTGTAGTGAGGAAGGTGAAGGGGGTGGGAATTCTTTTGTTTTGTTTTGTTTTTCATTGTGAAGCGGCGGTGTTTTTTTTTGTTTTTTCTTTTTATTACGTCTTTCTTTCTTTCTCTCTTTCTTTCTCTCTTTCTTTCTTTCTTTCCTTCTATTTGTTGTTATTAGTCATTGTTTTAGTCTTTTGTTTATCACTCGTTTTCTTCTCTCTCTTTTTTATTGTATTCATTGTCTTCCTCTTCACATTACTTCTTCCTCTGTGTCTTATTCTTTTCTTCTTCTTGCTGGTGTTGTTACTGTTGTTGTTGCTGTTGTTGTTGTTGTTGTTGTTGTTGTTGTTGTTGTTGTTGTTGTTGTTGTTGTTGTTCTTCTTCTACTTCTTCTGCTTCTTGCTGTTGTTGTTGTTGTTGTTCTCAAGAATTATCCTTCAGACATTTTAAATCATTCCTTAAATATCACGAAAAGTTTTGTCGTCTACACATTCTCTCTACTTAAAATATTCAACCTGTATAGATACCTTTTCTTAAGTACCAAAACTACCTTGGACGTCTTACCCAAATATCTTTACTTACTACCAATTCCAAATACTTTTTTAGGGTTACTTAAAATCTCTACTTGGAATCAATCCCAAATTACCTTTTGAAGTTACTTAAATTATTCTCGTAATCTTTTGGCCATATTAGCCTTACTTATGACCGGACCCATATACTTTTTACAGTTTCTTAAAGTATCGTGGAGTTTTCTCATATATTTCACCTACATATAGCTAGTTTCAAATACTTTCAAAATACCCTAAAACCCCGTAGAATTTCCCCAAAACTTCCCGTACAATTCCCAAATACTTTCAAAATACCCTAAAACTTTCGTAAAATTTCCCTAAACGTTCCCCCAAATACCCAGAATATGTGTGGGTGTAGAGTGTGAGGAAGACCTTGATTTTGGCAGTTTATGGACCAACTCCTACAGTTTTATGGCTTCCTGACGCCCTTTGGACACTGCTGGTGCACGAACTAAACTCCCCCCCCGCACCTCCCCACCCACCCGAGCCCTGTCTGTGTCTGTATGTGTCTGTGTCTATGTATGTGTGTCTGTGTCTGTATCTGTGTCCCTGCATGTGTGTGTTTGTGTCAGTGTGTATGTGTGTGTGTGTGTGTATGTGTTCCTCTCTATGTATCTGTATGTGTTTTTGTCTGTTTACATTCTCATCTCACCAGCTGACTTAATTTTGGGGCAGCTCAGTGTGTGGGTGTTCTTAGCGCCGTGTGGGTATTCCTAGCTACGTGTGGGTATTTCTAGCTACGTGTGGGTATTCCTAGCTGCGTGTGGGTATTCCTAGCTGCGTGTGGGTATTCCTAGCTACGTGTGGGTATTCCTAGCTACGTGTGGGTATTCCTAGCTGTGTGTGGGTATTTCTAGCTACGTGTGGGTATTCCTAGCTGCGTGTGGGTATTCCTAGCTACGTGTGGGTATTTATAGCTACGTGTGGGTATTCCTAGCTACGTGTGGGTATTCCTAGCTGCGTGTGGGTATTCCTAGCTACGTGTGGGTATTTCTAGCTACGTGTGGGTATTCCTAGCTACGTGTGGGTATTCCTAGCTGCGTGTGGGTATTTCTAGCTACGTGTGGGTATTTCTAGCTACGTGTGGGTATTCCTAGCTGCGTGTGGGTATTTCTAGCTACGTGTGGGTATTTCTAGCTACGTGTGGGTATTCCTAGCTTAGTCAAACTTGCTGTGGCTGAGTGAAGATCTCATGAATGCTAATGCTGAGACCGCTTACAGCATCCTGGCTCCACCATTAACTCTCTCTCTCTCTGTGTCTCTCTCTCTCCATTTCTCCCTCTTATTGGTCTCTCATCATCCTTCTCATTACTCTCTCTCATCAAGGCGTTCGTAGTGTATATATGAAATAAACATGTACACGACTAACTGCAATAGAAACGGCAAGAGATGAAGGAATATAATAACGAGAAAAAGAGAGAGAAAACTAAGAGAAAGTGAGTATGTGCTGATAAAGAAAGAGAGAGAGAGAGAGAGAGAGAGAGAGAGAGAGAGAGAGAGAGAGAGAGAGAGAGAGAGAGTATCTTAAATAAACAGCTTACCATAACACCCTGTCGCTTACATTACTCAGTCATATATATATATATATATATATATTTAAACATCCCCCTCCCACCTCCCCCTTCCCTTCCTACCCCTCCCCCTTCCCCTCCTACCCTCACCCTTCCCTTCCTACCCTCCCCTTCCCTTCCTACCCTCCCCCTTCCCCTCCTACCCTCACCCTTCCCCTTCCAAAAATACAGATAAAAGGTCAAAAAATACAAAATAAATGGGGGGGGGGGGGGGGGGGTTGGGGGGGCAGGAGGGGTTGGACTAATTCAGGTATTCTCATAGTGGAGGTCAGTCATGCGTGGGTCAAAAGGTCAACATTAACAGAGGTAAAATTTGTTTTCTGTCCCGTCAATGTAATTCTCCTATTGGCATTTGTCCGTGTGTCTGTGTATAGCATTTAGAGGCTTAGAGAATTTGTCTGTCTGTCTGTCTGTCTGTCTGTCTGTCTGTTTTGTTTTGTTTTTGTTTGTTTTGGTCTGTTTTTTCTCTCTCTCTCTCTCTCTCTCTCTCTCTCTCTCTCTCTCTCTCTCTCTCTCTCTCTCTCTCTCTCTTTCTCTCTCTGTTTGTCTGTCTCTTTCTCTTCTTCTTTTCTATCATTTTCTTTGTATTATTTTTATTTCATTTTCTGCATGAAATCATTACTGTATTTACTGTATTATTAATTAGCATATTACAAGAATTAAATAAACCTGTATTCTGTACCCTTTCAATCTTGTATCTTGAGTTAGTAGAGCATTTATTTCTACACCTCATACATATCTACCTTCAATAACATTACTGGGAGCTCATTAGTAGTCATTACACACCTGTAGCCTCCAGTATACTCGCTTCAGAACCAACCCTCCATCACCCACCGACGCTTACGACTGAATTCTGTGTTTACAATCTCTGAAATACGTGGGGAGAGAAGTGGGTGTTGTTATGAAATGGTGATAACGATGCCCCCTGGTTACTGTGGCACTCTCTGGAATGATTCGTCTGGCACCTGAAGCAAAACGATCTAGCAGGGTTAGATACTGTATGTACGGTAGTTAGTGTACAGAGGGCATGAGTTTCCTGCAGGTGTTCTGGAGGTGTGAGATCATGTCGTAGGAGGGAAGTGAGTGAGGGAATTGTTTTTTAGCGTGGAGGAGGTAAGTCACAATGTTATAATTTAACATAGAGCGGTCACTCACTCACTCACTCACTGGAAATATCACAAGACACACTGAGAGATAATTCCAATGACACACACACACACACACACACACACACACACACACACACACACACACACACACACACACACACACACACACACCGCGTTACCGGTCATATTAAAGTCACACTCTTGAGAGAAAAAAAACGAATCACGGATGAAATTGCAATCGGTGAGGAAGATTTTACGGGTGGGAGGACGGGATGAAGTCTTTAACAGGTGCTTTCATCTAAGGCGAAATGCGGTTCGATCCTTCCATTACGACTATCGACCCAAATAACGGAGCGAATAAGGGCGGTTGTCATCAGCTTACAGGACAGCACTAATGACATGGTTACTACCCCTCAAGGGATGGCATGTTAACTAGGAGCCACTCTAATTTACCTTACCTTACGGGGGTTCCAATTTAATTATCTGCCTGGGTTTCAACCTTCACTCCGGCCCACCTTAATGCTGGAGGAAGGAAGGAAGTATATTTTTTGAGAGCTTATTTAGTGGATGTTGTAGTGTGGGTGTTAATCGTGTCGTTATGTAGGTATATACGTCTTGTTATCATGTAGGTACAGTATACCCGTTAATCGTGTCGTTATGTAGGTATACCCGTTAATCGTGTCGTTATGTAGGTATATACGTCTTGTTATCATGTCGGTATACCCGTTAATCGTGTCTTTATGTAGGAATATACGTCTTGTTATCATGTCGGTATACCCGTTAATCGTGTCGTTATGTAGGTATATACGTCTTGTTATCATGTCGGTATACCCGTTAATCGTGTCGTTATGTAGGTATATACGTCTTGTTATCATGTCGGTATACCCGTTAATCGTGTCGTTATGTAGGTATATACGTCTTGTTATCATGTAGGTATACCCGTTAATCGTGTCGTTATGTAGGTATATACGTCTTGTTATCATGTCGGTATACCCGTTAATCGTGTCGTTATGTAGGTATATACGTCTTGTTATCATGTCGGTATACCCGTTAATCGTGTCGTTATGTAGGTATATACGTCTTGTTATCATGTAGGTATACCGTTAATCGTGTCGTTATGTAGGTATACCCGTTAATCGTGTCGTTATGTAGGTATATACGTCTTGGTATCATGTAGGTATACCGTTCATTGTCTCTCTATTACCTGGCTTCACGTCACTGTACGCTGGATATATTATATAAGGTCGGTATTTATTTCCGTGTGGCCAGACTCCTCAGCCTCCTTCTCTCTCCACAGTTCATGGAAACTCACTGAGGCGGGAAGTTCCATACGACCCGCTGGTAATCCAAGAATCCTGGAGCCTCCTCGTGGTCTCCTCCTCCAGGCTTTCAGAGACCCTCCACCAGCCCTCCACGGGCCCTCCAGTGTGGGGTGGGGGGGGGGGGTATGGGTAGGGGGGGTTCCAGGGGCTCTCCAGACGGCGGGGGTAATGAGCAGTGGCCTCATCTTGATCCAATACGGTGGTTGTCCTCAAGTGCCACCTTATTACGTTCCAGAATTGAGCGACTTGTGGAATTGGAAGAGGAAGAGGAGGAGGATCTTATCATTGGGTCTTTTTGTGTGTGTATTGGAGGTCGTGGTGGCAGCTACTGGAACTGTCATTACTAGGCACATGACTTCACCTTCACTATGTAATACATTTATCATCACTTTCTCTAACATATGAGGAAAACTTCATTATCACTTGTTAGGACTTGGTCAATGTGTTAGTTTTATGAACAGGTGACTTTTATTATAGATATCATACGACTTTTGTTTTACTTTTGTGAGATAAACTTTTACTTATGAAGGAACGTTTATATAATACTCCATGTAAACTTAACAGATATAAATTGTAAAGGAATTTATTGTGACCGGAGGAATTTAAGCAAATACGCGTCCTGTACACGGTGAAATACATTAAGGGGATGACCGTGTGTGTGTGTGTGTGTGTGTGTGTGTGTGTGTGGTGAAGAGGAATATGTGCGAGTTGTAGTAGTAATAATAATAGTCGCAGACATAGTAGTAGTAGTCATAATAGTAGCAGTCGTAGTAGTAGTAGTAGAAGTAGTAGTTGTAGTCGTAGTAGATGGAGGTGGTGGTGGGGATAAGTACACACACTCTCTCTCTCTCTCTCTCTCTCTCTCTCTCTCTCTCTCTCTCTCTCTCTCTCAACACCAGCTCCAGATAATCACATTCTACCATTAACTTAGACAAAACATAATCCTATTGTTGTTTCGGCTCAAATTAAGGTATAAATTAACGCTAATATCTGTATTAACTCTTTCACGTAACTAGTCCCGTCTTGGCCAATAGGAGGACACGTCATTGAGTCGTTAATTAGTTTGTGTAGTAATTTTAGTGTGTTTTGTTTTCTTGATTCTTCTTTGATATTTTAATGTTTTTCTATTTATTTATTGAGATATTTTTTGTATCAGTTTATTGTATTTTTCTGTTATTATTTTTGTCATTATTATTATTATTATTATTATTATTATTATTATTATTATTATTATTACTATTATTATTATTATTATTATTATTATTATTATTATTATTATTATTATTATTACTATTATTATTATTATTATTATTATTATTATTATTATTATTGTTGTTGTTGTTGTTGTTGTTATTGTTGTTGCCGTACGAAGCTCACGACATTATAAAATATCCTGTTCGTTCACGTCAATATTTACACCATCATAAATCACTAAATATCCTGCTCAGGTTGGCTGTTCCCTGATTAATATATTTTCTTCGTGGAACTTTAAATGTCACTGCAAATACCAGACAGGTGAGATGGCGAAAGTTAATTAGATATTTACGTTAAGAATAAGGTATAAATCTTGGCTGGTGAAGGTGAGTTTGTGGAAGAGGAGGAGATGTAGAGGAGGAGAAGAAACAGGGTGGTAGAGGGAGAGGAAGAGAGGAGGTAGAGAAGGATAAAGGGAGAGGATGAGAGGAGCAGAAGGAGAAATGGAGAGCAAGAAGAGGAGGAGTAATAAGGGGAGGTAGAGGGAGAGGAAGAGAAGAGGGGTATAGGATGACAGGGAGAGGAAAAGAAATGGGGGAGTTGGGGGAGGTAGAGGGAGATAAATAGAACGAGAGAAGAGACTTAATCATATTATAGGGAATAAACGAGGAGAGGGAGAGAGAGAGAGAGAGAGAGAGAGAGAGAGAGAGAGAGAGAGAGAGAGAGAGAGAGAGAGAAAATAACAAATATAGACAAAAACAAAATAGAAACAAAACCAATAAAAAAAGAAAAACAAAAGACAAAAAACAACAAATATAAACCTAATACAGAATCAAGAAAAACAAACAAGCGGTTAAAACAAATAAACAAGACTAAGTAAACAATGACTAATGAGAATAAACAAACAAATAAACAAACCTTAATTACCATAGGGGTAATTAGAGAGGACAAAAGAAGAAGGTGATTAAGAATAATTACCGTAATGATCCACTTTTTGATTATTTAGGGAAATTAATTTAAGATAATTGACGGAGATTTTAATGAGCTCTGACCTTGGTCTAGTAATTGTGTGAAGGAGGGGTGATGAAGGGTGGGTGAGGTGGGTGATGAAGGGTGGGTGAAGGTGATGAAGGGGGTGAAGAGGTGGGTGAGGGTTGGTGGTGATGATGGTGTCAATAGATGGTAGTGATGGTGACGTACTCTCTCTCTCTCTCTCTCTCTCTCTCTCTCTCTCTCTCTCTCTCTCTCTCTCTCTCTCTTTAGGTTTTTAATTTATTGACATTAGATAATTTTAATGGGAATAATATATAGATAAGGATAACTATATATACTAATAAACGTAAATAATGGAGGAGTTTTATGCTAAATGGGAAAAAGTCAAACAACCGTTGATGTAACACAAGTGTTTTATTGACAGTTTTCGTCGCACATGTGATACACGAAGCCAGATGTTCACTGTAACACACGTGGTCCACAGAGTCACATGTGTGGCTGTTATATGGGATATTTCACAGAGCCAGATGTAACAGCAGCAGATATGAGTCATAGGTATGAATATAACATTGGCATATGTGATTCACAGAGTCACATATGACTGTATCCGTACAGGACCCGCACATACACACGCACACACACACCCGACCCCTACACATATGCCTGTGCTACTCCCACAATAAGTGATCATGTAGCTCAGTAACACAACCACAACCGCTAGTGAGTCTTATATATACTGTATGTGTGTGTGGGTGTGTGAAGGGATCGTTTCTAATCTACGGACTTACTGTACCAAAGAAAACTTAGCATACGACAAATTCTGGGGATATTTCATTCACACACATACACACTATATATATATATATATATATATATATATATATATATATATATATATATATATATATATATATATATATATATATATATATATATAATAGTAATGTTTTATACGGTAGACACAGGGACACACCTGTAGTATGGCACAAATGTACAGAGGGCGCCTGAGTCACCACGGCAGCAGCGGAGGCTCAATAAGGGTGACACTTCTCTACCACAGGCTCTGCATTATACACGCATACTGTACACTTCCCTCCTCACTATGACACAAGCATAGTAATCATGTGTTATACCTTAAACCTAAACCTACTTTTTGGCTCTATGGTTTATTTTCCTTTTTTATTATTATCTGAATATATATTTACACACACTCGAGAAGGTATCACAATTTGCTGTGTTTTATCTCTTCCTCAACAGCAGCAGCAGCGAAGCAGTTATATAAAGTGGCCTCCGAGGACTGAGGACTGATGGCGTCTTACTCGTGGGGATAAACGAGAGGAGCAGCGTCTAGTGTGAGTTGGTGGTAGTGTGGTGTAGGGGACGTGGTGGTGTGGTGTAGGAGACGTAGTGGTGTGGTGTAGGAGACGTGGTGGTGTGGTGTAGGAGACGTGGTGGTGTGGTGTAGGAGACGTGGTGGTGTGGTGTAGGAGACGTAGTGGTGTGGTGTAGGAGACGTGGTGGTGTGGTGTAGGAGACGTAGTGGTGTGGTGTAGGAGACGTAGTGGTGTGGTGTAGGAGACGTAGTGGTGTGGTGTAGGAGACGTAGTGGTGTGGTGTAGGAGACGTGGCAGAAAGGCACCTGTGTTACCTAATTCTTGTCACAACCTAACCTAACCTAACCTAACCTAACCTAACCTTTAAAAAAATTCCAAGACAGCATCATTAATAACGAGGGGGGAGGGGGGATCGATTCTTGGTTCTCCTTGTGTTGAAACTCTTACGCTATCCACTCACCCACGGCCTCTCTTTCGATGCTACAAGGGAATAAGTTTTATTTCATTTTGACCTTACGGTAATAATTTAGTGTGTAAGTCTAGAGATTTTCAACATTAATGTAGTGATATTTTTGTTTTTTGTTTTGCTTAATGTCACGTTCAAGAGTGAAAGGTAACGATGAAAGTGTTTTAATGTATTAGTGAAAGGGTGAAAATTTAATGGTGCAAGTATCATCTGAAGTCACGGTGATAATAATAATAATAATAATAATAATAATAATAATAATAATAATAATAATAATAATACCACCACCTCCACCAAGACTCCCTCCCAGACATTACCACCCACACCGCTTCTGATTACGTCGCGGGGGGTGGGGGGGGGGAAGAGGGGGGGGGGGCAAGGAGAGGGGGGCTGGGGGAGTGGGGCTGGGGGAGGAGGGGAATTTTCCAAGGTTATGTATTTTAGCCGATATTCGCGTCACAGTGAATTTGCGGAGGATATAATTAGTATTTGCGTTATTTTTATAGCGTTACTAATGAGCTTGATGAATTGTAAATATGAACCGAGGGCCATTTTATGTGTGTGTGTGTGTGTGTGTGTGTGTGTGTGTGTGTGTGTGTGTGTGTGTGTTTTGTAGATAATTTTGTAGGGATGTCGGGGTAGTGAATTAATGTGAGTAGCGGAACTTTTTCGTAAATAGATGCTAAACATATCGTATGAGGGTTGACACACACACACACACACACACACACACACACACACACACACACACACACACACACACACTCACACACACACACACACGCCTCTACGCTCGCTATGGCTGTAAAATTACCCAGTTTAATCTAGTTTTGTTTACTCTTGTTGTTGTTGAAAAAAATGTCGTGTCCTCAGAATATTTCAATTAATGTCAATACGGATCTATAATGAACTCTGTTTTGAAAAGGTAAAAATTATCTCACTCAAAAAACAAAAAACAAAAACAAAAAGACATCAATACCAGAACATTCCATAATCAACTGGGCTCTGCAATATTGCCAAAAAAAAAATCCATCAATACCAGAATTGCTTCATTATATTCAACTTTTGTTTTCATAATTAGCAGAGAAATTAATACTAAACCATATTTAATCACTTGTACTTATAAATATTGTAAACAAATAAAATACGTCAAATAATTAAATGATCTTCGGGTTGTTTGTTCACTTCTGCCATTCGTTTTGGTGGAAAAAATCGAAGCTATACAAGAGAATAAAACCTGACACTCTAAAATTGCTCAGTTCATCTGAATTTTGTATTATTACCAGAAAAAAACCCATAGACTGAGACTTGACACTGTACACGGCACTACACACACACGTGGCACCATATACACTACACACCCGACATGACACCACACACACACACACACACTTATCACCGAGTTGGAGGTGAATCATAGAGGTGTTAATTGCGAGCTACTGATTCCCATAACACATCATAACACACCTAAACACACCTTAATACACCATTTATCACCATAACACGGCCATAACACCAGATCACAGGAGCGGTACCTTAATAGTAATGCCATAAGGAAGAGAGTCACGGTCTAAAGGGTGATGAACAGAGTCTTATGATCATAGTTCCCTTTCCTTTCCCTGTTGGTAAGTCACAATCTATTGGGTTCGTAAAGGACTTAGTAGAGCTCATCGGGTTTTGCGGTAATATCGTTTTGTTATGAAGTTAAGTTAATGTTCTCCTGTTAATAAGTGTTATAGTAATTAGTAATGTTCTCATCATTTATATAATTCAGTGTAATGTCTTTATAAATTTTCCCTCTGGAGTTTATTAAGTTGTTATTGTATTGATAAATTTAACCTTTTACCTGTGTTAATTAGATTAGATTATGTGTTACACCTTTAAGTTTTCATTTTACCTGTAAGTAACTTCTAAGAGTAATAAGTGTTAATGGCACTTCTAACTCCTCCTTCTGCCTCTGATAAGTTACTTTTATCTCCTCGGTCGTAAGTTACAAGTATTTATAAGTCTCAAGGCAGGAAGCGACTCGGGTGTACTTAAGATCGGTTGTATCTTGTGTCGTAAGTTGTTTAGGTGTCGTAAGTTAGGATAACATGTTTTTCTACAAGTATTCGCTTTTGGAAGTCGTAAGATTGTTATAGATGTCGTAAGTTAATAAGGCGAAGGGGTAGGAACACACACACACACACACACACACACACACACACACACACACACACACACATTGACAAGGGAGGTCATTACATATTTCCAGGTGCTGATAAAAGCCTCCTCCTCCATCACGTCTGTCTGACCACCACCACCACAACAAGGTCTGGTAAATCCTATAACAACCTTCCAATGTCCTTCAAGCCTCTCTGGGATCGTAGGATATAGAGCTAGGATATTCAGAATGATTCGGTGGGATTCTGAAAAGGTTTAGATGAGTAGAGATTGGTAGATAGTTTTGGGTGTGTGTGTGTGTGTGTGTGTGTGTGTGTGTGTGTGTGTGTGTGTGTGTGTGTGTGTGTGTGTGTGAAGGGAAGGGGGAGGGATTGGAGAGGGTTTCCTATATATTGAAGGGTAAGTTAGAAGGGGCGTACCTGTGTATTGAAGGGCATGGTGGAAAGGGTGATGGGAAGGGGGCGTTTCTCAATCAAGGTCAAGAGGTAGGTCAGTAAACATAACAAGGTGAAGATGGTATTAATATTTCACCCCTTCCCCTCCCCCCTTCCCGTCTCCCCCTCCCTCTCCTCCTTTTCCCCTCCCCCCCCCTCCCCATTTGAGATCAGATTTCATGAGTCAATATTTTTATCTTCAAGTGATTGTGATTGATGGGTGGACGCTGCTCTTCTTTCATTCTTTCTTCCCTCTTCTTTCATTCTTTATTCCCTCTTCTTTCTCCTTTTTCACGAGAGAGGTGGTCAGTTGGTATGGTGATGTTCAGCA
Organism: Homarus gammarus; assembly: GCA_958450375.1. Taxonomy (NCBI): domain Eukaryota; kingdom Metazoa; phylum Arthropoda; class Malacostraca; order Decapoda; family Nephropidae; genus Homarus; species Homarus gammarus. Next base: position 99,747 of record CAUDMG010003881.1, on the reverse strand, counting down.
GGCGTGGTGAATCAGCAGGTGTGATCAGCAGAAGGTTAGTAGGTGAGTGAGTAGTGACACCAGCAGAAGTAAGATCAGCAGTATCCTCGGCGGGTCTCCAGTTACTCCTTTAAGAATACCATCATACATAATTATACATAGGTAGATATACATATAGGAATACATAGTACGGGTATTATATGGTTTTGATTATATATTGTATATTATTTAGATTATACACCACACATTACATTATACACACACACACACACACACACACACACACACACACACACACACTTTTACACATTCCATTTTTTCTTATTAAACTGGAGTGGAAGTCCTCTATGTAATTTGTCCATCACTTATTCACTACTCAGTCCAACTCTTATACCTCTCACTCTTTACTCCCACACCTCTTACACCTCTCACTCTTTACTCCCACACCTCTCACTCCTTACTCCCACACCTCTTACACCTCTCACTCTTTACTCCCACACCTCTTACACCTCTCACTCTTTACTCCCACACCTCTTACACCTCTCACTCTTTACTCCCACACCTCTCACTCCTTACTCCCACACCTCTTACACCTCTCACTCTTTACTCCCACACCTCTTACACCTCTCACTCTTTACTCCCACACCTCTCACTCCTTACTCCCACACCTCTTACACCTCTCACTCTTTACTCCCACACCTCTTACACCTCTCACTCTTTACTCCCACACCTCTCACTCCTTACTCCCACACCTCTTACACCTCTCACTCTTTACTCCCACACCTCTTACACCTCTCACTCCTTACTCCAACACCTCTCACTCTTTACTCCCACACCTCTTACACCTCTCACTCTTTACTCCCACACCTCTTACACCTCTCACTCTTTACTCCCACACCTCTTACACCTCTCACTCTTTACTCCAACACCTCTCACTCTTTACTCCCACACCTCTTACACCTCTCACTCTTTACTCCCACACCTCTTACACCTCTCACTCTTTACTCCCACACCTCTCACTCCTTACTCCAACACCTCTCACTCTTTACTCCCACACCTCTTACACCTCTCACTCACCTGTGTTAAAGAAGGAGATGATTGGTTTATGGTTGACCTTGACGGTGAAGGTGGTTTGATCGGTGAGGGTGACGACTTTATAGGTGCAGGTGACGGTGAGGGAAGGCAGGTGTTGTTGGGTAACCTGCACCTCCAGGCGGGCTGCGCTGGTGTAAACGCCGGGGTAGCTGCCCTCCGTCGTCATTATGTGGTCTCTTGGAACCTGTCGTGGGCACGGGAATGGGGTTGAGTTTGAGTGTGTGTGTGTGTGTGTGTGTGTGTGTGTGTGTGTGTAACCTAACCTAACCTCATTACAATCATCCCTAAATTAACTTTATACCACAACCATTACAAAACAAATGGCGAACTGTATTAGATATGTGATTAATTAACCATCGTTTGACCTGAATTGACCTAGCCTGTTATGTTGGAGTGTCATGTCATGTCAGGTCATGTCATACTCACAGGTACATGTTCTCCGTTGAGCCGGAAGGATAGGTGGGCGGGAGGCCGGGAGTTCATGACGATGCAAGTGACGTTCAGCTTGTCGCCCACCGTGTACTGCTCCTGTAGGCCAATGATCATCGGCGTCTTTGGCAACACTGACCATCACATGTAAACAGAAAGAAAAGCGCGGGAATATTTAAAGAGCTCGAGGATAAATAAATAAACTGAAAGCGCGGGAGTATTTAAAGAACCCGAGGGTAAACTGAAAGCGCGGGGAAAATTTAAAGAGCTCGAGGATAAATAAATGAAAGCGTGGGAAAATTTAAAGACTACATCTGCAGTAAGTGACGGAAATTTGAACCAGGGAAAAAAATCTATATAATAAACGACTGAAAAAAAGTAAAATGAAAAAAAAAAATATCTGGAATATATTGTAGGAACATCACGACAAATTCTTCCGTATACATACATACATACATACATACACACATATAATCATACAGCGTTCATGTAATTAAATTGTAATCTAATATCCAGACCCATTAAAACATCACTCTATGTACAGCTAAAGTATCATGTATTTTTCCTACATTTGGATAATTCAAGTATAAAATACATCATTATATAGTGTTTATTTAACTATCTCTCTAAATGATCTACACTACACTACACTAAACTACACTACATTACACTATACCGTCATCTACACTACACTACACTACAATACATTACACTACATTATCATCTATTACTTCTACTACTACTACTACTACTACTACTACACCATGATCTACACTACACCATACTACACTACACTACACTACACTACACTATACCGTCATCTACACTACACTACACTACACTACACTACACTATACCGTCATCTACACTGCACTACACTACAATACATTACACTACACTACACTATCATCTATTACTTCTACTACTACTACTACACCATGATCTACACTACACCATACTACACTACACTACACTACACTACACTACAATGGCGGCTCCTTACCGACGACGGACAGGTTGTTATAGGCGTGTGAAGTCTGAAATGTCGGGGACTCGTTCATCACCTCACAGCCGTACTCGCCCTCAGAGTCCAGTCTCAGCTCTCTCAGCGTTACCACTGACTGATTAGACTCCGGTAGCTGATCTCACAGGAACAGGGAGAAGAAATCTGGACTTTATTCGGCTATAGGGAAAATATTGTAATTTATTCGATTCATAAGGGAAGAAAATTAATTGTACTTTAAAATTCATTAATATTTTGGGGAAGCAACGCCATGGATTTTTACACACATGAATCTATACACACATACACACATGAATCTATACACACATGAATCTATACACACATAATTATCATACACACTGAAGAAATTATTAACACACTACTGATTAGATTAACTGAGAAATACTGATACATTAATGTCCAAACCGCACGAGAAAGTTTTTACGCTTATAATAAAAGTTAAAAGATAAAATGACTCTCAACGTACTGTAAACTTTTTTAATGGCAGCGGTAGACAAATAACATCAAAATGTGTGTATGTATTTTTTTTTTTTAGTTTTAAATGAGTTAGCTATCAGGTATTGAACTTCAGGCATATAGACAGAGAGACAAAAGTTAAGGATATTTGTGTCGCCGTCTGGTTGTTCATTGTGATTGACAGCAGCTCAGCCAGTGGGTATAACAACTAGAGGTAAAGATCAGTGGACGGGAGCTACTGTGATGTTTGCTGCCATGACGACTGCTACTGGCATTATTTATCACACACAAGTCCCTCCCTCCCTCCCTCTCTCCAGCCCTTCCTTCCGTCCCTCTCTCCCTCCCTCCCTCCCTCCCTCCCTCCCTCTCTCCAGCCCTTCCTTCCCTCCCTACCCTCCCTCCCTCCCTCCAACCCTTCCCTCACCACCAGACACACAGAAACACCCCCCACCCCCTAACAACACTCACCACCACACTAACGCCGTGTAGATGATGGTCCACTTTGACCTGAGGGGAGTTCTTGGGGACGTAGCTGTAGAACTGTTCACCGTTCTTGTACCAGCGGACAGAGTAGAACCCCCTGTCTCCCGCTGCCCACAGACACTCCAGCCTCGCCTTCTCCCCCGCCAGCGCCAGCGTCGGGACTTTTACCTTGTGTACCACCACCTCTGTCATGCCCGCCACTGGAGGAGGAAGACGGAAAGGAGGGGGAGGGGGAAGTGTATTACATTGATTAGTGTTACTCTTAAATCATTAGCACAGGTGTTGCCTTAATTACTACAGGTGTTCCCTTAATACAGGTTTTGCCTTAATTACTTCTACAGGTGTTCCCTTCATTAGTACAGGTGTTCCCTCAGTACAGTTGTTGCCTTACCTGAGCTCACACGTAGTACAAACAGGAGGAGGAGATACAGGAATATTCTCTGATGAAGGAGGGAGCAGGAGAGGGTAGAGAAAGTGAGGGATAAGGAAAGGGAGAACATTTTTGAGCAGGAAGTGTGAGGGGAAGAGGATATAGATGAAGAGGAGACTCGGGAGGAGGAAGAGGAGGAGGAGGAGGACGGAGGCGGAGAAGATATGCGAGATGAGGAAGAAGAAGGAAGATATGAGGAAGAGATGTGAGAAGGGGAAGATGAGGAGGGAAACGTTGTAGAAGAGGAGGTGAAGAAGGAGGAGGAAGAAGAAGGGAAACAAGATGTGGATGAGGTAGAGGAGGAGGGTAAAAAGGATGTCGAACAGGAAGAGGAGGAGAAGGAGGAGGTTGAGGGTGAGGAAGAGGAGGAGGATAGGAAGGGAGGGAGGAGAAGGAGTTTATTCATCGCCGTTCTTTGTTGTGTCTGAGGAAAAGAGAGAGAGAGAAGAAAAATATTAATTAGTTTACATTACAGAAAAATAATTAGCTTAGGCTCGAACTCATTCTTCACTACGATAAGGTCTTGATATAATAAAAAATAAATATTAATAAAAATAATAATAATAATAATAATAATAATAATGATAAATAATAACTTAAGAAATTCTATTAAACATTTTCACCAATTTGTTCGGTCTGGTAGAGATTCCTTGTTTATCTCTCTCTCTCTCTCTCTCTCTCTCTCTCTCTCTCTCTCTCTCTCTCTCTCGTCAATTACTCAACAGACATATGAGTAACACGTCCCCCAAGGTGGTTTCAGTGTGTTAGCCAGAGATTTTTCAGCCTCTGCCTCTGCTATACTGTCTGTCATTATCTTTCTGCCGCTGTCTCTATGCCACTGCCTCTCTGTGCCACCACCACAACAACAACAACAACACAAACAACAACAACAACAACAACAACAACAACAACAGCAGCAACAACCACCACCACCCTTACCACCACCCATCACACCACCACCACCACCACCACCACAACAACAACAGCAACAACAACAACAGCAATAACAACAACAACAACAACAGCAACAACCACCACCACCCTCACCACCCCCATCACACCACCACCACCACCACCACCATCACCACAACAACAACAACAACAACAACAACAGCAACAACAACAACAACAACAGCAGCAACAACCACCACCACCCTTACCACCACCCATCACACCACCACCACCACCACCACCATCACCACAACAACAACAGCAACAACAACAACAACAACAACAACAACAACAACAACAACAACAACAGCAACAACCACCACCACCCTCACCACCCCCCATCACACCACCACCACCACCACCACCATCACCACAACAACAGCAACAACAACAACAACAACAGCAGCAACAACCACCACCACCCTTACCACCACCCATCACACCACCACCACCACCACCACCATCACCACAACAACAACAGCAACAACAACAACAACAAAAACAACAACAACAACAACAACCACCACCACCCTCACCAGCACCCATCACACCACCACCACCACCACCACCACCACAACAACAACAACAACAACAACAACAACAACAGCAACAACCACCACCACCCTCACCACCACCCATCACACCACCACCACCACCACCACCACCACAACAACAACAACAACAACAACAACAGCAACAACCACCACCACCCTCACCACCACCCATCACACCACCACCACCACCACCACCACCACAACAACAACAAAAACAACAACAACAACAACAACCACCACCACCCTCACCACCACCCATCACACCACCACCACCACCACCACCACCATCACCACAACAACAACAACAAGCACCACCTCACCACCCCCCATCACATCACCATCAGCATACCAGACTGGCACTTGGCCAAACTCTCAAGACTTGAAGATGCAAGAGTGCTTAATAATCCTTCCTTCTCCCACATCTTGGCCACTAACCGGGGATTAGGAGGGATTTACGTCGGGATTTACGTAGGGATTACAGCTCCTTCACCTCCTAGACTCATTAGGGAGTTGGGTGTAGAACGGCAGAATCCCTCTCGGCTGTGTAACCCGGAGTTATAGCGGTAAATAGGGGTATATCATAAATCCGAGTTACAGTACAGCGCCAGTCGTGATGATAAACTTAAACAGTGTACTATGCATATACAGTATGTGTATGTATTTATGTTGGTGTATTAAGTATATGTGTATAACAAGACAACCACGAATTTATTCATTTTTCTCAAACTTTCCTGATCATTAGTAGGAGAAATACCCCCCTCACCTCACCCCCACCACCCTTCCCTTCCCCCTCACCCCCACCACCCCTCCCCTCCCCTACCCCCCTCACCCCCACCACCCCTCTCCTCCCCTCCACCCCAGAGAGACGAATTACCCTCTAAGATGTAAGACTTCACCAAACAAAAATAATTTAAGTGTCATAATTAGTTTGATAATAATTGACGTGAAATGTGTTAAGAAAATGTTCAGGTAAAAGAATTGAAAACTTCTATAATTATGTATTTGGGTTTACGTAATAATTCATAAGGAGAGGAATCGTTTTATATGTACTCATGGCTTTGTATGGATTATGTGCGTGTATACATGAGTCTGTTGTGTACGTGTAGGTGTGTACATGAGCGCTTGTTGTGTACGTGAAGTAGTAACCTCACTCAAATTTCCCTTTGTTCACCTCCGTTTGTTGATACTCGTCTCTTGTGTTTAGCGAATATTGTAGCCACTTCTCTGATTCGCTTCTCTCCTCCTCTTTATTCTTCCCGTTCTCTTATTTCCTCCTTCATCATCGTTCTTACTCCTTTGTCGCCGCCATCTTTCTTGTTTGTTTGTTTACTTTTATATCTACACGTGAGGCATCTCCAGGAGGTGCTGGTCCTCCTCGAGTGAGTGGTGAAGGGGGTCCTCCTCGAGTGAGTGGTGAAGGGGGTCCTCCTCGAGTGAGTGATTAAGGGGGTCCTCCTCGAGTGAGTGGTGAAGGGGGTCCTCCTCGAGTGAGTGGTGAAGGGGGGTCCTCCTTGAGTGAGTGGTGAAGGGAGTCCACCTCGAGTAAGTGGTGAAGGGAGTCCACCTCGAGTGAGTGGTGAAGGGGGATCCTCCTTCAGTGAGTGGTGAAGGGGGTCCTCCTCCAGTAAGTGGTAACAGGTGGTTTTCCTTGTAACCTAACTAACCTAACCCCTCCATACAGCGTTAGGGAGTTTAATCCTCAAGTAAAATAACCTGGGGTGTCTAATCTTCAGAGGATCAAATGTTGTCAACTAAAAGAACAAAAAAAAAAAAAACGAGCACAAACACTTACAAAATTCTTGATGCACGATGAAGTATAAAAGAAAATTAATTAACAAGAAGGAGGTACTTGTAAAAAAAACGAAAAAAGGGGGAATTGGTGTTTTTCTAGACGCTAAAAAGTTAATCCGGATGTTGAACTGACTCAAGGAGGTGATGACGTCATAAAGTGTGTCGTAGCCCGGGCCTAGTCGGGTCATTAACCTAGGATGGTCAGGGGTCAGATAAGGTGGATCTTCCTATGCCACCAACACAAGAGAACCGACCTTGTGAGTTAGTGAGTCCTAGGAGGGTCATGGTCTCGCTGGGGGTCTCGAAGATTGCCAGGCAGCTTGTTAGCGTTCGTAGAGCAAACTGGATTGTAGTGGATTCTAACAAACACGAGGACGCTTCTCCACGTACTTTGTCGCGAGGCTTGTCATAAATTCTAATTAAATACGGGTGACAGTAGCAGCATATGGGTAATTGACTTTGTTCTCGTTCTTTGTCGCGTGGTGTGTGATAGGTTCAAGGGGGGGGGGGGGAGTGGTGGTATGGGAGTGAGGGTAATCTACACCTTTAGTCGAGTCTCACGGCAATAAAGACGCCATTTTACTCCCTATCTATATTACCGTAGCTTAAGGGTGCCAGATATACAGTAGATACACATTCTCACTGGGTCGAGACAAGGGTTGAATATAACATAATAAACCTTGCTTATAAAACGTTATGTCTTCACTACTTAAATTATATAGAAAAAAAAATTATATATTACTCATACTTAAAACTGTAAAGAAAACGGACGATCTATATAGAGGGTAAACTTAGGAAAAAAAAAGAACGTCCTCCCGCCTCCCCCCTGGTCTTGTGGACGGCCCTCATCAGCATGCAACACCCGCCCTTATCCCGGCTCAAGCTGTTGTGAGGTTGTCATGTACCGGAGCGAGGGAGAAGGGTGAGGGAAGGCAGGGAGAAGGATGAAGGACGACTGGGAGAAGGATGAGGGAGAACTGGGAAAAGGGTGAGGGAGGGCTGGGAAAGAGGCGAAGGAGGTCAGGGAGAAGCTGGGAGAAGGAGCAGAGAGTAGAATGAGAGAGAGACCTGGAAGAGGGAGGAGGGGTAAGGGAGGGGAGTGAGAGGGTGGTAGACAAGGGAGAGAAAAAGGGAAGGAATGGTAGGAAAGAAAAGAAGAAGAGAAGAGGGGTTGAAAAGGGAGAGGGGGAAAGAGAAAATAAATAAATGGGCAGGGTATGGGAGGGAGAGGGGAGAATGTGAAAAGGAAGAGGGGAGATGACGGAAAAGGGATAAAGGGAGAGTAGGAGATGGAGATATAAAGAAAGGTGGAGTAGAGGAGAAGGCATAAAAGATGTACAATGATAAGAGAGACGGGAGAGAGAGGGGGAGGGGGGTGTGAGGAGAGGGAGAGTAGGCAGAAGAAAGGGAGAAAGGTAGAGGCAAGATGGTCAGGGAGAAGGGAGAGGGAGGGTGGGGGAGAGAGAGGTGGGGGGGCAACTCAATTATATATAAAAGACGTTTTTCTGTTGGTCTAGACTTGAGCTGTCTGGCGTGCGTGCGTGTGTGTGTGTGTGTGTGTGTGTGTGTGTGTGTGTGTGTGTGTGTGTGTGTGTGTGTGTCTACCTAGAGATATGACGAGACATATCAACTTATTTCATCTGATAATTAAACACTTAACCTCACCAAATTAATTATACCACACCAGCTAACTAATCACACCACATCAATTATAAAACACAATACCATTTAATCATACCACACCAGCTTAATCCAGCATTAACCGACTAATTAATCATACCTTAAGCTTGGTAAAGATATAAATAATTGTGGTAATAAGCTTTCCATCACTTGTCTTAAGGTTTGGGCATTATTTTCACAGCAGAGAAACTCACTCACTCCTGAAGAAGGCGCTGTTGGGGGAGTTAGATATGTGTAAATGGTGAGAGAAAGGTTAATAATTGTACTCAAGGGATTAAGTTATTGTACTCAAAGGGTTAATTGTACTCAAGGGGTTAAGTCATTGTACTCAAAGGGTTAAATGTACTCAAGGGGTTAAGTCATTGTGCTCAAAGGGTTAAATGTACTCAAGGGGTTAAGTCATTGTACTCAAAGGGTTAAATGTACTCAAGGGGTTAAGTCATTGTACTCAAAGGGTTAAATCAGTGTACTTAAGTGACAGTTGCTTCTACACTTTTGTTATTATTACAAATTTAATGTCATATCATTTGTTTTTATTTATTCATATATTTATTCGTAATCGGGGAGGGGACGACGGCCGAGGGGAAGTGTTAATGAGGGGAACGAGTGATAGACGAGCGAGGGGTTAAGTCAATGAGGGGATAGGATGAAGGACGTGTTAACTGATGGGTGATGAGGGAGGGGCAGGTGTGAGGGATGATGAGGGGAGAAGGGTGAGGGGGAAAATGAGGGCTGAGGAGTGAGGGGTAGCTGTGAGGGATAATGAGGGCATGAGGAGTGAGGGGAGATGAGGGCGTGAGGGGCAGGACAGGAAATGAGAAAAGGTGGAGACGTCTCGAATTTGTATGTATGTCAGTCAGGCAGCCGGGCAGGACACTCTTCCACCCCTTCTCCATCTCCTCCTCCTTCTCCTTCCTTCCGTTCCATCCCTCTCCTCTTTCTCCTGCTACCCTTTCCCCTCCTCCTCTCGCTTTTCCTAATCCTTCCCCTCATCCCCTTCCTCCCCGTTTCCCCTCATCCCCTTCCTCCCCCTTTACCCTCCTCCCTCTCCCGCTACCTCATTCCCTCATCTCCTTCCTCCCGCTTATTCCCCTCTTTCCTTCCCCTCATCCCCCTTCTTCCTTCTCCTTTCCCCTCTTCTCCCCTCTGACAGACACACGTGCTCAGGAAATGCGCAACAGGAAACACAGGGCGGGGAATAATAACAACCCTGTCTGTCTAAGTCCCTCTCTGCCTCACCACTCCACATCCCTCTCCCCACACATCCCCACTCCCCTACACATCCTCTCTCACCCCTCTTCCCACACACCCCCACCCCTATAGTAGTCCCCTCATACTGTACACCCCTCTCTTCCATCCCTCTCCTCACCCTATTCAACGCTCCAACCCACTCCATTTCTCTCGACAATCCATCCCAATACTTCTCCAAACACCCTACCCCCACGCCCCACCCCCGCCCCACCTCACCCCACCCCACCCCTCTCCACCCCTCTCCAAACTCGATCCCAATCCTTTTAACACCACCCCACAAAAAAAAAATCCTCTTAACACCACCCCACTCCCCCCACACCCCCTCTCACCCCCACTCATCCCCCTCTCACTACCCCACTCCCCCCTCACGTCTACATTCATTAGATTATCCGAATTTCAATTATCCGGCCAATTGGTTACTAAGATCATTTTTCGTGAGCTCTTTAAAGCCTTTGATAGGAGATAGAGCTCTGGTTATAATGAGTCTGAGGGACGTCTTGAGTACGATGTTAATCTCTTGAGTACGATGTTAATCTCTTGAGTATGATGTTAATCTCTTGAGTACGATGTTAATCTCTTGAGTACGATGTTAATCTCTTGAGTACGATGTTAATCTCTTGAGTACGATGTTAATCTCTTGAGTACGATGTTAATCTCTTGAGTATGATGTTAATCTCTTGAGTACGATGTTAATCTCTTGAGTACGATGTTAATCTCTTGAGTACGATGTTAATCTCTTGAGTACGATGTTAATCTCTTGAGTACGATGTTAATCTCTTGAGTATGATGTTAATCCCTTGAGTACGATGTTAATCCCTTGAGTATGATGGCAGCCTCTTAGTGAGACAGACAGACAGACAGACAGACAGAGACACAAAAACATTAAAAGAGAAAGAGAGAAAAAGACAGATAGACGAAGAGAAAGGAGAGAGAGAGAGAGAGAGAGAGAGAGAGAGAGAGAGAGAGAGAGAGAGAGAGAGAGAGAGTAGGCAAAATTAAATGAAGAATGAATGAGGCTTTTGGTCAGTGATGTTTTCCTTCTGAAAGGTTGTAAAAGCCTCAATCTTTTAGTGCCATGAGAGAGAAGGGGGGGGGGTGAGAGGGAGAGAGAGAGAGAGGGGGGAAGTGAGGTAGAGAGAGTGGGGGAGGGAGAGGGAGAGGGGCAAGGAAACAGAAAGAAAGTGAAGGAGAGAGATAGAAGGAAGGTAGAGGGGGTGAGAGGGAGAGAGAGTGGGACGGAAGCAGTGTGAGAGAGAGAGAGAGAGAGATGAATATTAAAACAGGTACAAACGAAGAAACACAAGAACAAAAGAAATGAAAGAGAAAGACACAGGAGAGGAAGATAAAGGTTAGAACAAAGACAAAGAAAAGACGACGCAATGATCACGTATGAAAGGAACTTGAGAAGAAGAAGAAGAAAGAGGAAGAGAGACGAATAAGTAAGACGAGGAGGAAGGAGGGAGGAGGGAGGAGAGCGAGCGTAAGGCAATTGGTGTGAGGGGAGGGGGGAGGAGGACTGGAAGGGGGAGGAAGGAGGATTGAGGGGGGTGGAAAGGGGGAGGGGAGAAGCGACTGAAGGGGGAAGAGAGGGATGGGGGAGTAGGACTAAAGGGGGGAAGAGGGGAGAGGGTAGGACTGAAGGGGGAAGAAGGGAAGGGGGATGGGAGAGTGGGAAGTCTTCGGAATGCACCAGTATAGCCAACAGTGAACAGTATTGCCAATGTCAGAATCATGGACAATAAGCAGTGTTGTCATAGGCTACCCTCGATAATATAGTACGTAAAGGAAAGTACACACCCCTGGGCCCCCTCCATGGACAGTACACACCCCTGGGCCCCCTCCCTTGACAGTACACTCCCCTGGGCCCCCTCCCTTGACAGTACACACCCCTGGGCCCCCTCCCTTGACAGTACACACCCCTGGGCCCCCTCCCTTGACAGTACACACCCCTGGGCCCCCTCCCTTGACAGTACACTCCCCTGGGCCCCCTCCATGGACAGTACACACCCATGGATCCCCTCCATGGACAGTACACACCCCTGGGCCCCCATCCTGGACAGTAATGGTGGGGATGGTGGTGTTGGTCACAGTAGTCTTCTTAACAGCTACTACTACTACTACTACTACTACTACTACTACTACTACTACTACTACTAATGTTGCTATAAGTTGCACCACCACCACCACCACCACCACCACCACCACCACCGCTGCCGCCCCTCCCCCACACACCCCCACCAGGAGGAGGCGCAGCAGCTGGTGTCGTCATTGGGTGAAGCAGCTCTGGGCTTTACTTACACTAAACAGGGAAACAACGCTGAACAATTTCCGTTTTGAAATGAAGATGGAGAGCACGTCGCCTTGAGGGTCGCGCGTGGGTCTGGCAATAGCTGTTGCAACATTTCTTATTTACGGTCTTTTGAGGATAGAGGATAAATTCTGGCGTGTTGGAGTGACCTTCTGTGGTGTGGGCGGCGGACAGTTGCCTTAATTAACTGTGGTGGTGTTGGTGAGTTGTGGTGGTGGTTGTGGTGGTATGGGTGGGTTGTCGTGGTTGTGGTGGGTCGTAGTGGTGTTGCTGGGTTGTCGTGGGTCGTAGTGGTGTTGTTGGGTTGTCGTGGGTCGTAGTGGTGTTGTTGGGTTGTCGTGGGTCGTAGTGGTGTTGTTGGGTTGTCGTGGGTCGTAGTGGTGTTGTTGGGTTGTCGTGGGTCGTAGTGGTGTTGTTGGGTTGTCGAAGTTGTGGTGTTAGTTAACTGAACAATATAATATAGATTTTTCATACCGAGTGAACCAAATCATAATGTACTCTACACACACACACACACACACACACACACACACACACACACACACACACATACACAAACACACACACACACACACACACACACACACACACACACACACACACACATATATACACACACACACACACACATCCACGCACACACACACACACACACACATGCACACACACACACACACACACACACCGACGCACACACACACACACACACACACACACATATATACACACACACACACACCGACGCACACACACACACACACACACACACATATATACACACACACACACTATAGATCCTCACCAAGCACGTTGTCTCAACTACGTTCATTACACCAGGAAGCTACAGAGTCAAGTCAGTGCTTCAGCCGACGTCAATATTTTAGTCATTTAGCCTTCACCCTTCCCTCCATCCCTCCCCTCTCTCTCTCTCTCCTTCCCTCCCTCCTTCATTTTCTCCTTCCTTCTTTCTCTCCCTTCCCCCTTCTTCCCTTCCCCCCGCCTTCCTTCCCTTTTTTTCACATACATTCTCCTCCCTCCGTTCTTCCCTTTCTCTCTCCTCTGTCTCTCCTTCCCCCTTCCTTCCCTCCTTACTTCCCCCTTCCTTCCATTCTTCCTTCCTTCACGTTCACTTACATTCATGACTTCAGCTTGTTTTCTTACGCTACATTAAAAACTAGACTAGAATAACTGGCATAAGTAGAAGCATAAAATAGGATAAGTAATGAGGTAAGTGGTGGCGTGAATTGTACCCCACGCACAAGATACTTAGAGAGAGAGAGAGAGAGAGAGAGAGAGAGAGAGAGAGAGAGAGAGAGAGAGAGGTCCGTGACTTTGTAAATATATGTGTTGTGTGGTGTTGAGGGTCCTGTTCATCACGTTCTGGATCTGTTATCGCACGACCCCTCTGTGTGTGTGTGTGTGTGTGTGTGTGTGTGTGTGTGTGTGTGTGTGTGTGTTGTTAAGTTGATTAGGTTTTAATTAAGGAAGATAGGAATGGTAAAAAATAAGGTCGGTTAGGTTTGAGTTGATGGGGCGTTGAGTGTGAGGAAACGGAGAGTGTAATGTAGGTTTGTCTCTCTCTCTCTCTCTCTCTCTCTCTCTCTCTCTCTCTCTCTCTCTCTATCCAAGAATATTACCACCACAAGAATGAAATAAATAAAGACACAGAGAAACACGAATAAACATTGTAAATAAAACAAAAATAATAAACAAAAAAACTCACAATACCACACGACCTCACCACCTCACGCCCACACGCTACCCTCAATAACAGCGACATAAAACTGGTGCGGGACCCAGCGTGACCCCTTGCAGCACGCCATGTAAACAAAGACAAAACGCTCCCCTCCCATCCCCCTCACTATTACACTCAGTGGTCCTTGTATCCATCATCCACTTACGTCCTGCCAACTTTTACGAGCAGAACAATTCAGTCATTATCTTAGATCTTGATAATCTAAGTCTGTTTTCCTTCAATTGTAGATATAATATAATAATTCGTCTTCTTATCAGTTAACTGCAGGGAAATTGTAGTTAGTTTTGTACTTTTAGTTGGAATAGTTGTGGGGTCATGTATGTAAATAAGTCTAGGGTTGGTTGGGGGTAGGTGTGGAATCATGTATGCAAACAAGTGTAGGGTTGGTTGGGGTAGGTGTGGAGTCATATATGTAAACACGTGTAGGGTTGGTTGGTGTAGGTGTGGAGTGCTGTACATGTAGGGTTGGTTGGTGCAGGTGTGGAGTGCTGTACATGTAGGGTTGGTTGGTGCAGGTGTGGAGTGCTGTACATGTAGGGTTGGTTGGTGTAGGTGTGGAGTGCTGTACATGTAGGGTTGGTTGGTGCAGGTGTGGAGTGCTGTACATGTAGGGTTGGTTGGTGTAGGTGTTGAGTCATATATGTAAACACTTGTAGGGTTAGTTGGTGCAGGTGTGGAGTGGTACACATGTAGGGTTGCGTGTGTGTGTTTATAAAGTGGCAGACAGGCAGTTCCTCTTGTGCCTTGCTTGAGTGAAGTAAACTTGTTGTAATGGTGTAATGGTTTAAAGGATAATAGTGGGTCAAGAGAGTGCTTTGTATGTGTGTGTGTGTGTGTGTGTGTGTGTGTGTGTGTGTGTGTGTGTGTGTGTGTGTGTGTGTGTGTGTGTGTGTGTGTGACCCTCTACCTTGCCTCCAGGTGATGTATGTTGATAGCTGTGGACAGTGAGAGAGACGTAGAGATGACAGAGACAGATAAACAGACAGAGACAAAGACGGATATTGTAAGTGACTGATATTAAGGCAGGGATAGAGACAGGAACACAGGCAGTAAAAGAGACAGACATAGACAGACAGGAGGGAAAAAGTGACCTAGATGAACACAAGGAAAGGGAAAGACAGAGAGACACAGACAAGTAATTAGACAGACAGGTGCAAGATATAGTTGTAAATGAGAGGAACAGGAACAGACAGACACAGAAAGACAGTCAAACAGACACATGAGGTAAGGAAGATCGTCACATATACAAGACGACTGATATACGTACGTACAGACAGTAAAAGCTCGTACACAAAGACAAAAGTTCACACACACACACACACACACACACACACACACACACATATTATATATATCAAGATTATATTTCCTGAAAATATAGAATTAAGTGGCAGAGGCAGTGTCTAGTATTTTCCTACAGCTGCTGAATTTCCCCAGAGAGGCGATATTTTCAGTCCAGTTTCACCCTCAACGTTGTCTGAACGTTTGTCTGTGTGAACGTCTCCTCGTGTATCTGTGAACGTTTTTTGGTTGAATGTGTGTGTGAGAACGTCTTCGTGTGTGTGTTTCTGTTTCTTTATGTATGTTTACTTTGTTTGTCTTTGTTTATATGTTTGTTTACTTGTGTTTGTATGTGTATTAGTTGCTGTATGTGTGTGTGTGTGTGTGTGTGTGTGTGTGTGTGTGTGTGTGTGTTTCTTGCCCAGTACCCTTCATCTCCTCCATCTAATTCCATTTCCCCTCTATTCTTCCCCTCTTCCTGTCCTACCTCTCACCTTCCTCTTCTCCCTCCCATCTTCCTCTTCTCCCTCCCATCTTCCTCTTCTCCCTCTCACCTTCCTCTTCTCCCTCCCATCTTCCTCTTCTACCTCCCATCTTCCTCTTCTCCCTCTCACCTTCCTCTTCTCCCTCTCTCCAATATCTGCTTTCGTCTCTTTCCTCTCTCCAAATTTCTCGTCTCCTTAGCTTTTGCATTTATCCATTTTCCCTCTTCTCTGTTTCCCCTTTTAACCTCCTGGTTACCGATATTCTTCATCTCCCATTCCCCATCTCTCTCTCTCTCTCCCCTCACCCCATCTCCATCTTCTCCCATTTCCCTTCTGTCCCTTTGCCCCATTAATCTCTCTTTCTCTCTCTCTCTCTTTTCTTCTCCTCTTGCTCCTCTGTTTCTTCTTGCCTCTTTCTCCTCCTCCCTTCTTCTCTCCCTCTGCCAATCCCTCCCCTCACTCTCACCCTTTCTCTCCCTTTTCTACCCTCCCTCCCTCCCCTTCCCTCCCCCTTCACTGCACCACGTGATTTACATGTTGCAATTGTTGTTTCATTAAGGTCGTTAGCATTGTTGTAGTGGTGGTTGAGTTGTTTACAGGCTATTAATTATTGGATGATGAGAGGGAGGGGGGGTGAGAGAGAGGGAGGAGGGTGAGAGAGAGGGAGGGGGGTGAGAGAGAGGGAGGGGGGGTGAGAGAGAAGGAGGGGGGGTGAGAGAGAGGGAGGAGGAACAGATGAGAGGGAGGTGAAAGATGGAAGAAGGAAGGGGGGAGAAAAAATATAAAGGAAAAGAAAATTAGAAGAAACCGATGGGAAAGGTATAAGCCTAGAGAGAGAGAGAGAGAGAGAGAGAGAGAGAGAGAGAGAGAGATTTAGCTCTGTGATGAATTTTTTATTCTCTCTAATGGAGAAAAATGAAGTAAGTTCACGCCATCGCTCTCCCTCATTCTCCCTCAGTCTCCCTCACTCCCTCACACTCCCTCCCTCTCTATCTATCTATCTATCTATCTTCTCTTCTTCCTCATGTCTTCAATTCCTTAACCTCCCTTCTTTACCTTCTCCTTCGTCTTCCTCTCACCTCATTTATCTCATCCACTCCATTTATTCCTCCGTTATCTTCCTAATTCGTCCATATTTTGGTTGGCTCTCTCTCACAGCTTTTGTCTCCTTCTCTTACCTCACTCTCCCCAAGATTTAGAGAGGGAGGGGGAGAGAGGGAGGGGAGTGGGAGGTATGAAGGAGAGAGGGAGATGGAAAGAGGGTTAGGGAAGGTAGGAGTGAAGAGGGAAGTGGAATATAAATAAAAAGATGGAAGGAAGTAGAGAGAGAGAGAGAGAGAGAGAGAGAGAGAGAGAGAGAGAGAGAGAGAGAGAGAGAGAGAGAGAGAGAGAGAGAGAGATATCACAAATTATACCCAATAATAATAATAATAATAATAATAATAATAATAAATAGATAAAATACCTCAGTAATATACCTCCCCCTCTCACCCCCTCTCTCACACTCTCTCCCTCTCACCCCCCTCTCACCCCTCTCTCACCCCCTCTCCCCAACTAAAGATTTTCACGAGAGATGTTAAACCCCTCTAGAGCCTCTTTATAATATGTCTGTTTTATATAGAACATTTTTTAAAGAATATGTGTCACTTCAGGGATGTGTTGTGATCGGTACTGGGGGCAGGGGAGGGATGTGTCTTGTCTTGTCTGTCTGTCTGTCTTCTTGTCTGTCTGTCTGTCTGTCTGTCTGTCTTCCTGTCTGTCTGTCTGTCTGTATTGGTTTTAGTTCAGGGGTATATTGTGATCGAAACTGGTGTGTGTGTGTGTGTGTGTGTGTGTGTGTGTGTGTGTGTGTGTGTGTGTGTGTGTGTTATAGAGGGAGCAGTATTACTGACGTCAGAATTAGATGTCATGCGGAAGAGAATGGCGAGGAGGAGGAAGAGGAAGGGGAAGGAGGATGAAGAAATAGAGAGGAATGGAAGAGAGTGATAGAGAGAAATGGAAGAGAGAGATACAAAGGAAAGGAGGAGGAGAGAAGAGAAATTGGGAAGCCGAAACACAAAAGATGAGAATGAGAGAGGGAAACGAAATGAGGAAGAAGAGGAGAGAAGAGAGATATAGAAGACGAAATAAGGAAGGGAAGAGGAGAAGGAGAGAAGAGAGATAGAGATATGAAGAAGGTGTTACCAATATATTCACACCTGGCAGTTTACTCATTAAGGTAACTGCTCTTAATTAAACTACCTTCTCTCTCTAGGTCAAGTTGTTAATCCAAGAACCTGATTTAATTTTTTATTCCTAAATGTAAATTATTATTATTGTTTTTTTGTGATAAAGTTTGTGTTTTAAATATTTTGTGGGGGGTATTTTCTGAGTCAGGAGATAAACATAACAACATAATGCTGAAATGAAAGAGTTTAAGTAGTATCTGTCTGTCTGTCTGTCTGTGTGTCTGTCTGTCTGTGTGTCTGTCTGTCTGTGTGTCTGTCTGTCTGTCTGTGCTTCTGTTTGTCTGTGTGTTTGTGTGTCTGTCTGGGAACAAGAGTGCCTCACCTGTGTCCAATTGGTTATACCTGTGAACTTTTTCAGGTGACAAATCCCCTGGGATTAATGCGTTACGGTTGCTGTGTCTACTGTGTATGGTTGTGTGTGTGTGTGTGTGTGTAAAAGAGAGAGACAGACACAGAAAAGAGACAGATATAGACAGAGAGATAGACAGCAACACACACACACTTGAACCCTCCACCACCTCTTCACTGTGTTGCACTTCACTATTTACTAACCCCATTTTTTTCTCACCATCCACCAATTCTCTTCTCTCTCTCTCTCCCCTTTTAGCCTTTTATCCTTCCATTTCTTTTATTCTCTCTCTCTCTCTCTCTCTCTCTCTCTCTCTCTCTCTCTCTCTTGGCGGTGACAGGTATTAATTGACTTGGTCACTTCCGGCTTCTTGTCTTACCTTGTTTCTACCTGTGTTTGGTGTTTTATTGACGGGGTTTAGTTTTGCTTTTTCGAGTGTTTTTTGTGGGTGTTTGTGTGTGCGCGCGCGTGTGTGTGTGTGTGTGTGTGTGTGTGTGTGTGTGTGTGTGTGTGTGTGTGTGTGTGTGTGTGTGTGTGTGTGTGTGTGTGTGGATAGTTCTTTTGATGAATTTTGCTGCCAGTCTCTCTCTCTCTCTCTCTCTCTCTCTCTCTCCTAAGGGTACGCCTGGTAACTTCACTCACTATCGACTCTGTCACTGAAGTCACACACACACACACACACCAGCATCACCTAACACTCTCTCTCCACCACAAACAAAACAGCTTTTCTCTCGACTTCAAAGAGACAACCAGATTTTTTCAAGGCTCAAATTTCCGGACATTTTAAAGTTCTCTAAAAAAAATAATCGGAAGTAACAGTGTCATATATTTTTTTTGTATTTTTTATATATTTTTTGTGGGATTTTTATAATTTTGAAACTTTTACGTCCTTTTCAACATCGAATATATTTTTTATAACTGTATATAAACTCAAATCCGTACAACACAATTGACCTTTTTATTCACAAATAATTCTCACACTGCAAAAAAGATAATACTAAATAAAAAAAAATGAAATAAATAAACGGGAATGTGTATTGTTGAAAATGTAAATGTAACGGAGGGAAAAACTGGACTTTTTGTTGAAGGGGAGGATGTTGGGGTCGCTGGAGTCAGGTGGTCGCTATAAGTGGTCAAGTGGTCGCTAGAGTCAAGTGGTTGATGGGGTCGGGTGGTTAGTGGAGTCAGGTGATCGCTAGAAACAGGTGGTCGCTATAAGTGGTGGCAGGATTCAGGTAACCGCTAGAGAGAGAGAGAGAGAGAGAGAGAGAGAGAGAGAGAGAGAGAGAGAGAGTACAACACACCCACCTCATTTGTATTTTTCACTACTAACTAATATAGTGAAGTGACGGTAAAAAAAAAAAAATCCTCTTGTGTTGTGTTGGTCAATACTTAAGAGAAAGGACAATTGTACAGAAAAATTACCTTTATTGTCTACCGATTTTATTTTTATTTTTTTTTATATATATATTTTTTTTGTGGTTATGTGGTGATAAAAATTGGGTCTATTCATTTTGTTGATGTAACGTTTTTTTGTGGGGGAGGTTGTGTGCGTGTGTGTGTGTGTTATATGTACGTATGTATGTATGTATGTATTTATGTATGTATGTATGTATGTATGTATGTATATAATTTACCCCCACTCCCAATTCTCCTAACCCCCTCCCTCCCTCCCCCTACTAAGCCATCCCCTCTCTCCCCCTACTAAGCCATCCCCTCTCTCCCCTAACCCCCTCCCCCTACTAAGCCATCCCCTCTCTCCCTTAACCCCCTCCCCCACCACACTTCTCCTGACGTAGTGAAGACAGTATTAAACGTCGTCCTAACTTCATTCTCTCGTCTTGGTGATTTTTACAAGAGTTATGTGAGTGACGTCATCATCGTCAGTATATCATAGGATTAGTGGACAATGGGATTACGGGGATTATAATTAGGGAGTGTTTGATGCACTCTCTCTCTCTCTCTCTCTCTCTCTCTCTCTCTCTCTCTCTCTCGTTATTGCTTTTTTTCTTTTCCTTTCCATCTAGCCAACTCTTTCACCCCTTGCTAACCATCGCAACCAGAGAGAGAGAGAGAGAGAGAGAGAGAGAGCAGGGTTCAAATGACTGTAAAAATGTCACACTTGCCAGAGGTGACAATGTGATCACCTTTGTTTAGGGTCTGTAGGTGGTAGAAAAAATACCTGAGAGGGAGGGGGAGGTGAGAGGGGGGAGAGGGAGAGGGGGGGAGGGGAAGAGGAGGGACGGGGGAGAGGAGGAAGTGGGTATGGAGGAGTGGAAGAGGAGGGAAGGGGGAGAGTGAAAGTGGTGGAGAGAGGAAGTGGAAGGGGAAGAGGAAAGGAGATGGAAAAGGCGAGGGGGGGGAGCAGAGGGCCGAAAAGAAGAAAAGAAGGAGATAAGAAAAGAGAATGGAAAGAAGGAATGAAGAGGGAGAGAAGCGAGTGCGGGGGGGAGGAGGGAGAAAAGGAGGAGGAGAAGGGGAAGAGAAAGAGATCATAGGGGAGAAGACAAAAATATGTAAACTGTGGTTAGTGAGAAGGAGGGAAGGAGGGGAGGAGAGGAGGAGGAAGAGAAGATGGAAGAGGAGGATGATGAGGGGTGGATAAGAAAGAGGTTCAAGAGGTTGTGGTTGGAAGGGGAGAAGGAGTGGGGTGGTGGTAGATAGATAGATAGATGGATAGATAGATAGATAGATAGATCGACAGATAGATGAAATATTTATAAATAACAACAGAAAAGGAAGCACAGAATTTTATGACTCCTGTGCACCGAAACACGTCAATACCCTCATGAAAATACCCAGCTATAAAATGTCACTCTGTCCTCCTGGGTATTTGGGTATTTTGAGGTGGGTATTTTTTGGGGGGAGGGGCACAAAACTTATGCCCATATTTACCTGGGTGGATTACACAGTGCTATCCAATGCCCGTACACTCTAGCTATCGCGTGGAAACTCTACAATGATACGAGATCTACAGTACAGGCTGGTTTTGAGTATATAATATCAACAAAGGTCAGAGGTCAGGGGTCAGGGTGGGAAGGGGGGGGGGGGGTACCAGGTCACCAGTTGACGTTTATGAACCTCACGTGATATATAAATTTATTTTTTATTACACATTAAAAATAATAATAATAATAATAATAATTTCGAACGAGGTATTTGAAATTGTTGTAATGGTTAGTAATTAGTGTTATTCAGGTGTTGGCTAGCGTGGTGGGTTGACCTTGTAGTGATAATGAAGCATTTAAATCAAGTGTTCAAAATATAGGTTTAATTTCTGTACAGATATCAAGATTACCTCCACGTGTTTATCTTATTTTCAACTTGTTGGTTTAAGTTAAATCAGTTTATCTGTTTTTATTTTGAGATGAAAGAACACACCATCATGAACAGAGAACAAATTTATAAGAACACATACTACCACAAGAACACAGACTACCACAAGAACACAGACTACCACAAGAACACAGACTACCACAAGAACACAGACTACCACAAGAACACAGACTACCACAAGAACACAGACTACCACAGGAACATAGGCTACCACAAGAACACAGACTACCACAAGAACACAGACTACCACAAGAACATAGACTACCACAAGAACACAGACTACCACAAGAACACAGACTACCACAGGAACATAGGCTACCACAAGAACACAGACTACCACAAGAACACAGACTACCACAAGAACACAGACTACCACAAGAACACAGACTACCACAAGAACACAGACTACCACAAGAACACAGACTACCACAAGAACACAGACTACCACAAGAACACAGACTACCACAAGAACACAGACTACCACAAGAACACAGACTACCACAAGAACACAGACTACCACAAGAACACAGACTACCACAAGAACACAGACTACCACAAGAACACAGACTACCACAAGAACACAGACTACAACAAGAACACAATATTTGATCTTTACAGCACAGACTACCACAAGAACACACAACATCATGAACAGAGAACAAAATATAAGCACACAAACTACCACAAGAATAAACTTTAAACACAAACACAAAATAACATAAACTAAGAACAAGTCGAGTTTTTTATATTGAACAAATTACTCTTATCGGAAGATCAAAATGGCGTGGTGTGTTAGAGTAAGGTTTCGCAGTGGTGGCTATTAGGATTGGTGGCTATTAGGATTGGTGGCTATTAGGATTGGTGGCTATTAGGATTGGTGGCTATTAGGATTGGTGGCTATTAGGATTGGTGGCTATTAGGATTGGTGGCTATTAGGATTGGTGGCTATTAGGACTGGTGGCTATTAGGATTGGTGGCTATTAGGATTGGTGGCTATTAGGATTGGTGGCTATTAGGATTGGTGGCTATTAGGATTGGTGGCTATTAGGATTGGTGGCTATTAGGATTGGTGGCTATTAGGATTGGTGGCTATTAGGATTGGTGGCTATTAGGATTGGTGGCTATTAGGATTGGTGGCTATTAGGATTGGTGACTATTAGGATTGGTGACTATTAGGATTGGTGGCTATTAGGATTGGTAGCTATTAGGATTGGTGGCTATTAGGATTGGTGGCTATTAGGATTGGTGACTATTAGGATTGGTGGCTATTAGGATTGGTGGCTATTAGGATTGGTGGCTATTAGGATTGGTGGCTATTAGGATTGGTGACTATTAGGATTGGTGGCTATTAGGATTGGTGGCTATTAGGATTGGTGGCTATTAGGATTGGTGGCTATTAGGATTAGTGGCTATTAGGATTGGTGGCTATTAGGATTGGTGGCTATTAGGATTGGTGGCTATTAGGATTGGTGGCTATTAGGATTGGTGGCTAATAGGATTGGTGGCTATTAGGATTGGTGGCTATTACGATTGGTAACCAGAATTAAGAAAAAATACGAATCGGGTTTCAATTCGTTTGGAACCCCTTACTAGTACGATCTATACTAGGATTAGGTTCCACTAGCATTACACTCTACAAGGCTTAGAATTCACTAGGATTAGGCTCTACTAGTATCATAATTCACTAGCATTAGGATCTACTAGTATAATAATTCACTAGCATTAGGCTCTACTAGTATCATAATTCACTAGCATTAGGATCTACTAGTATAATAATTCACTAGCATTAGGCTCTACTAGGAGTAAGATCTACTAAGATTAAAGTTTACTTGGACAGTCATGGTTTAAGGTGTCACCGTAAAATGTTAATATACTTTCTCAGGTGACATTCAAAGGCTCTTAAAAAATTAATGTCAGATCTCACTTAACATGACAAACTTTGAAAAACAATATATACTTTTTTCATCTCAATTCGAATGTCAACTTTGGACAATACAATGAAGGTAGAAAGATTATTGGTTCTTCTTCTTCATCTTCTTCTTCTATTCTTTATTTGACTTTCCTTCGTCTCTCGTTCGTTTCTTTTATCTGTTTTTGTTTATTGTTGTTTGTAGATTTTTATGTTTATATATATTTTTTTATTAATTTAATTTTATCGTTTTATTTTATGTAGTCTGTGTTCTTTAATTATTTTATTTTTAATTATCGTTTGTCTTGGTTTTATTTTTATTGTTATTGTTTGTTTATTATTTTATTTCTTATTTTATCGTTTCGTTTATATATTAATAAATTTTCTCCTATTTTTTATTTTTTTTCATTCTTTAATTCTTTATAATTCGTCTTTTTTCTCACTTGTTACTCTATTTTATAATTATTTAATGTACATAGTTCTTTAATTCTATCTATCTATCTATATATATCAATCTATCTATCTATCTATTTCGTCATTGCTTTGGAAAATAATAAATTCTAGTAATATACATATATATACAGAAAGTAAGAAAGACAGAAAGAAAGAAAGAAAGAAAATCGATATGCAAGTTATATTTTCCTATTCCGGGTCAACCTTGTTACCTGTGAATATTAGGTCAGGTCAAGTTAGGTCACCTCGTTTATTAATTAGTTGTTGATGTATTACAGGTAAACTTATATCAATAATTTTGTTTGTTGATGAATGTAATAATAGTGAATCTGTATGTGATAATTATGATAAATTAAATATAATAATAATAATGATAATAATGATAATGATGATAATAGTAACGATATTAATGACTACTAGGAATATTAATAATGATAGTAATAATAGTAATAATAAATAATGATATTAATAATGATAATGATGATAAAAATAATAGTAATAATAAATAATAATAATAATAATAATAATAAAAATAATAATGATAGTTTTCAGTAGACTTTGCAATACCCCAACGATATCAGTTCCAAAAATATCGAGAATAGCAAAAATAATGACGAATGCCACCGACTTACCTTCAACGAACAAGTGTATGTCATGTCAGGAGGAACTAGCGCGTCTTGTGGCATAACTAGAAGTTAATAGGCCTGTATCTTCCTTTACCACGGAGTCACTAGCCAATTGGAGCTGTGTTATGTCCTCCTGTAGTGATTCGTTAAATATTAAAAGTTTATGTTATCTCTATATATCTTCGTTAAATTCCTTTGTTTTTAGTAAGTTTTGTTTTAGCTGTTTGAAGTTGCTTAAGTGAACATCAGTGAACGTTAGGGTGGTAAAGGAGTATTGTTCTAGTATGTGGATTAGGCTCTAAGTACTGGCAATCCATCCCGAGAAGTGTAAAAGTGTCGATCTCTAGCCTGACCGTGTTAAAGTCACCACCACGGGTCAGGGAGAGCGAGGACACAGCCGGCACAACCTCCCCATGAGACGTGTCATCCCAAACTGCTGTCTCTCGCACTTGACAACTCTCGCAAGGTTTGGAGTAACGTTGCCAATGATTATTTTCGATTTAATTTTTCCCATTAATACATATGCGCTATCTTAATTATATTTTACATATTTACGTTTCAATAATTAAATCTAAGAACGGTAATTATTAACATGGATGGAAATTAGTTGTATGAGATATAAACAATACGATGTTATTGTTTATATGGTAACCTGGTCGCCCCACGTGCTGCGCGGTGCAACATGCGCAGGACAGTATCTCACCTGTTGATATTTTGGTCGGTCCTGCCCACCCAGGGAGACTCACTTGACCTGCTGCTGGTGTGTGTGAGCTCTGAGTCTTTTGTTCTGTCAGGTGTGGGCGGCCTGAGGTGGTTTATAAGTTATGGATTTCTTGACATTTTTTATTGCCATTAATAGACCACCTGATGATTAGACACCCTTCCACTACCCTACCCTACCCTACCCTACCCTACCCTACCCTACCCTACCCTCATTAACCTTTGTATATATTAAATTATCACAGTATTTTGTAACCCTATGCTGTAATTATGTATTTCAGGAGTTTACTTCTCACCTGTCCTACACTCACCTGTTCTCAGTGACTCAAGCAGGTACGGTAATCACGCTATTAAACTCTACGGTAACTTTTCATACAATTTCACTTATATCCACTGGAAGGAGGTATTTTATTTTATTTTTAATCTGCGTTAGTTAACTCTATGAACACTAATTTAAGAAAGAAAGGACAGAATTGAATCATATATGGCAAATTTTCATATAGTTTTGGTTCGTTATTAATCAAGAGGATTTTTTTTCATAAGTTGCGTAAGGTAGCTCTATGAATGCCATTTTTGACCGAGAGAACCTTTAGTCCCTCACTTAAAACAACCGATGAATCTGTTAGGTTAGGTTAGGTTAGGTTAGGTTAGGTTAGGTTAGGTTAGCGTGGTTAATCTTCAGGTGAAATAAGCTCAGGTGGAGATTCTTCAGGTAAACCCAGTTAATTAATATTCAGAGGTAACATTGATCCTCTATTTAATTATGTTTGTTTAATTACCTTCCTGGAGCATCTCTTTTATTAACCAAAACTAATTACATCTATTAAAGGGAACTATCATTAAAGATTCAGTAATTATTATCCACTTCAACACCATTTGTAAATTAATTCAGATGTGATATTCAGATATGATGTGTGTGTGTGTGTGTGTGTGTGTGTGTGTGCCTTTGGAAGTTCTTGAAACCCTGTACTCCGACGTGCTGTGTGTGGCGGATGACTGGCGACCCCTTGTGATGCGTCGTTCAGTTTCATCTCATGACTTATACTGTGCTGTGCTGTGCTGTGCTGTGCTGTGCTGTGCTGAAGAACTTTACCGTGTTGATAAAACTGTTCTTACGCACCTTTACTGACCCTCTAAGACAGACAGACAGACAAGCAGACAGACCCTAACAATGACACCATGGCAACATCTCCCTCTCCCTGGAAATATCAATGGTAGCCCGATAGTGTGGCACCTCGACACTGGCAACCGCGACACTGATACTATGGCACCTTAATACCATGACACTGTGGCACCACGAGAGCGTCACTGGCACTGTGGGGACCAAAAAGCATAACAAGTGGGGTGATCCATCAGGAGGTGGGTGCCGCCATCACGAACTAATTCCACAGGCTTGATGTACGCCGCCCAGGGGACCTCTTAGTGCCCAACCTACACCAAAACTTGCCCAAATATGCACATACTGCTTCATCCTCCGCCTTCTGCTGCTACTCCTTCTGCGTCCATCTCTTCTTCCTCCTCCTCCTCCTTTTGACCTTATTGCTCCTGCTGTTATTCCTCCTCCTTATCTTGTTCCTGTTGTTACTCTTCCTCCTCCTGTTCTTTCTCCTCTTGCTCCTGCATCGTTCTCTTCCTGCTCCTCTTCCTTGTCTCCTTCTCCTGTTTCCTTCTCCTCTTATTTGTTCCCTGCTCTTCCTCCTGCCCCTTACACTTGCTTTTGTTTGCTGCTACTGTTGCTTTTACTTCTGCCTTCCTCCCTTTACTGCCTGCTCATGTTACTGTTACAAGCGATGATGATGATGATGATGATGATGATGCCTTATTGCGTTTGTTGTTATTTTAATGACTATAGTTGTTGCTGTTGTTGCTTTAGGGGCAGTTGTTGTTGTTGATGTTGTTGTTGTTGTGACCTAGTTAGAAAATGTACCAAACTACTGTATTAATGAACGAATTTATAATTACCGATCAGTTTGTACTACTTAATGATGATGATAATGATGACTCTGGTTGACATACTCCTTTCACCCTCCAACACTATCACACACACACACACACACACACACACACACACACTCTCTCTCTCTCTCTCTCTCTCTCTCTCTCTCTCCCCTTAATTACGTGCCTTGCTACCTGTATAAATATTACCATCTACAAGGAAACGTGTGTGCGTGTGTGTGTGTGTGTGTGTGTGTGTGTGTGTGTGTGTGTGTGTTACTAATCATCACGAGACATACAAATAGACACACACACACACACACACACACACACACACACACACACACACACACACTGCCTCAATACTTTCAAACGCCTACAGATGACAACACCATTAGGGTTGATTAACTTGTCTTGGAGTTACTATGGAGAAGTTGGTGCCTAATGGAGTCTTGCCCTTGTGAAAGACTGTGGCATTTATAGACGGGTATCTCTCAGCCATACTCCCCTGATGCTCTCAGCCATACTACCATGATGCTCTCAGCCATACTACCATGATGCTCTACCAATATCAACATGGTACCATACAGTACACACGTCACACTACCATGCCCTCGTCACATTACCATACCTTCACCACACTACCATACCTTCATCACACTACCATACCTTCACCACACTACCATACCTTCATCACACTACCATACCTTCATCACACTACCATACCCTCATCACACTACCATACCCTCATCACACTACCATACCTTCATCACACTACCATACCCTAATCACACTACCATACCACCCTACCATAACACGCTATCATAACTAGTCTCGTAAGAAGTGTGAAGCTGTTTTAATATTTCAAGCCAATTTCTTGGTCCGGGGGCGGCAATCTCTTCAGAAAACGCGGGGAAATATTAATCTGTGTTGATTCATCTTAGTTCCCCGTTAACGTGTGTGTGTGTGGATCTCTTTTAATGTGGAGGCGTTTTCATCTTCTTCTCTGCCTCCTTCTGTTTGATAAGTTGATAGATAGATAGATAGATAGATAGAGAGAGAGAGAGAGTGAGAGAGAGAGAGAGAGAGAGAGAGAGAGAGAGAGAGAGAGAGAGAGAGAGAGAGAGTCACTTACTCCAGGTCGCTCACAGTAACAATTGCATTTCTCTCCCCCTATGACCTGTCTAATAAGGCAGCGTTCCTGTCCTTTCCCCTCCCGTTCTTCTTCTTATTCTTTCTTCTCCTCCTTCTTCCTATCCCTCCCTCCCTTACTTCCTCTCCTCCCCACATTGTCCTTCCCCCGGTTTTCTATCTATTTTTTTTCCATTTCTCTTTCCTTCTTTCCTTCCTTCCCACTCTCTCCTTCTCTTCCCTTCTTCTTTCCCTTCCCACCCCCTCATCTCCTCCTTCCCTCTTTTCCTACCCCCTGCTCTTCTCTCTCCTTCTTTCCTCGGTTCTTTCTCCTTCCTCTCCTTCTCCTCTTTATTCCTCCTCTTCTTCATCTCCTCCTCCCTTGCCTAATCTCTCCATGTCACCTCCTAGGACACTGATCTCTCCCCCCCCCCCCCTCCTTCACTCCCTTCTTCCCTCCCTTTCTTCCTCTCTCCCTGCCTCCTTTAACCCCACCCCACTTCCCTCTTTCTCTCTTCCTTAACTCCCTCCCTCCTCCGCCTTCCCCTATGAAACATCCACTCCCTCCTTCATCTCCCCCTTCCTTCCTTCCTTTCTCTTCTCTTCCACCACCTCCCTCCCTCCTTCCCTCCCTCCTTCCTTCCCCCCTCCCTCCCTCCCTCCATCCCTCCCTCCATCCCTCCCTCCCTCCCTCCCTCCCTCCCTCCTTCCACCCCCTCCCTCCCTCCCTCCGTCCTTCCCTACCTCTCTCCCTCCATCCTTCCCTCCCTCCCTCCCTCCCTCCCTCCCTCCTTCCCTACCTCCCTCCCTCCCTCTCTCCCTCTCTTCCTCCCTCCCTCCCTCCCTCCCTCCCTCTCTCCCTCCATGAAGGACATAAATCCCTCAATCCCAGAAAGAATGCCATCCAATCCCTCCCCCCATTTACCATTCATGAGTCCCAAGTCTCTCTGATCCCACCGGAACAGCTGACCATGTAACCAACAGCTGACCATTTAAACAACAACTGACCATTTAAACAACAGCTGACCATGTAAACAACTGCTGGTCATGTAAACAACAGGTGATCAGGTACACGTATTCACTGAGACTATAGTGTGTCTAGATGCTGCCTGTCAGTGAGGGAGGGAGGGAGGGGTTGTTGGGGAGGGAGGTGTGAGGGAGGGAGGGAAGCGTGAGGGAGGGAGATGTGACGGAGGGAAGGAGGAAGACGTGAGAGAGGAAGGTAGGTGTGAGGGAGGAAAGTGTGAGGGAGGGAGGGAGGGAGGGAGGGAGGGAGGGAGGCGTGAGGAATGACACGTCAAATTTCACATCACCACTAATTTATCTTCTCAACCAAGCTATAGAGTCCTCCTCCTTCTCCTCTTCCTCCTCCTCCTCCTCCTCCTCCTCCTCCTCCTCCTCCTCCTCCTCTTCCTCTTCCTCTTCTCCTCTTCTTCTTTTTTAACCTCTACCACCACCACTACTACCATCACCAAGCACCACCACCACCACCACCACCACCACCACCAACAACCACCACCAACAACAACAACAACCAACAACAACTCACCACCTACTAACACTTTGATTGCAACCCTGAAAAAAAAAATAAATTATTACAACCTACACATTAATTACATGAAAGCAATATTTCCGCATTACAACAAAGTGAAAAATAAAAAGTTCAGTTGATTACTTTTTGTTCACATCAAACGAATCAGAGATGTTCCTTTAATGACCACTAGCTTAATTATACTTTATAGGGGTAAATTATCATACTAGTTTAATTATACTAATAGGGGTTAATTATCATACTAATTTGAGTATACTTAATAGGGAAATTTTTATACGTTGAAATTGCTTCGTTATGTGTGTGTGTGTGTGTGTGTGTGTGTGTGTGTGTGTGTGTGTGTGTGTGTGTGTGTTCAGCGTAAGAGATTGATTACCGTCTCGTCGGATGTTGAGAGGTAAACATGACAATATAGTGATGAGAGAGAGAGAGAGAGAGAGAGAGAGAGAGAGAGAGAGAGAGAGAGAGAGAGGGGGGGGGGGGGTCTAACAGAGAAAAATAGAAGAAAATAGACACAGGCAGACAGACAAGAAATAATAGAGAGAAGGGAAAGGATAATCCAACAGGAGTAAAGAAGAAATAGAACGAACAGGTAAAGAAAATGAGGAAAAAGAGAACAAAATAAAAGTCAGGAGGAAAACCACACAGACAGACAGAGAGACAGACAGGGTGAGGAAGGGGGAGGGGAGAGGGGAGTAGGGGAGGGTGAGGAAGGGGCGGGGGAGAGGGGAGTAGGGGAGGGTGAGGGAACTTATGATAATTTTGACACACATACACACACACACACACACACACACACACACACACACACACACACACACACACACACACGACTCATAAATGTATTTTAAAGGACAAATTTAAATAACGTCCAGCCTCCCCAAAAAATATATCCACAAAACTCGTAATTGTACGTAATAAACTTTGTGGACGTACGAATTCCATTAACTATTCTATCCTAACCTTTAGTCATCTTTTAAAACCCAAAAGTTAGATATAAAAATTAGGTGATCGTCAACATGTTAGGGTGGACGGTGGTGTGTGTGTGTGTGTGTGTGTGTGTGTGTGTGTGTGTGTGTGTGTGTGTGTGTGTATGATAATTCAACCAACAGTGAAGTGACAGTTAAAGTACAGTGCACACAGTTCGATAAAAACATTGATAACAACGACTCACTTGTCATCCAATAATAACAGGTTTTAAAAATCAACTCCGAATGTCAGCTTAGATCGACAACACTATCTACCCACATGACCTTTGGCAACACAGATAAACTACCGATAAGGGAGAATTAAAGCTCATTTTTACCCTAGACTCTTATAGCGGGGTGAAAAAATAACAACAATTGCCAACTCGGTGTTCCTGTCACTACTAAATACTTTATATTTTTGCTTATTTTTTGTTTGTTTCTTTCTTTTTGTCCAGCGGTGGCGTTAGGTCGAGTGACTGACTGAACCTGTGGCCACATCTCAGTTTCAGGACCGAGTTTTTGAGGTCAGTAGAGATTAGAATTAGAATTAGAATTAGAATTAGATGTGTGGATGATAGTGATTATTATTTGTCGTCTAAATAAAAATGGATGAGGGATTAATGTTGAATATTTTAGAAAAGGCAAATAAATCTGTCTTTTGGGGATATTTTCTGCTTGTCCCATAATAGATATTCAAATAATGCCTCTGCTCACACACACACACACACACACACACACACATACACATCACACAGGGTCTTTTTCACCGTCCCTAACTCCACATATAGACAATAGCTTTATAATTCTCAAAAGCTACATAAATCATATAACATTAACACTCTTCATACTTGATATAAAACACATAACAACAAATTACCGAACACTAACATATATTTTTATAGTCAATCCCCCAACGAGATCTATTCATGGGTTGTGGTTTACGTGATCCGTATTTAATAATTTAGGGGTTTTATATACTGAAAATGGTGTATAGGCTGTTATATACGGGTGAATTTATCAGGGCGTGGCAAATGTTGATTCCGGCTTACATAGCGTGCATGGTAATGATGATTTAGATTTTTATAATAGTTTACCCTGGATCCTGTGTCCCGTTTTCTGTTGTTTATGTTTTGTCGTTTTCTATGTTTATGGATTTTATTTAATTTTTATTTAAATTTTTTGGTTTATTCGTTTTTTATTTGTATTTTCTATTGTTGTTGTTGTTATTGTGATTTTGTTTTCTTCTTCCCCCTTCTTTATTTCTTTGCAACTTTCTATTTCTTTTTCACTTCTTATCTATCAATGATTCTCCTCTCTCTCTCTCTCTCTCTCTCTCTCTCTCTCTCTCTCTCTCTCTCTCTCTCTCTCTCTCTCTCTCTC
The DNA here is from genome assembly GCA_958450375.1 of Homarus gammarus. Classification (NCBI taxonomy): domain Eukaryota; kingdom Metazoa; phylum Arthropoda; class Malacostraca; order Decapoda; family Nephropidae; genus Homarus; species Homarus gammarus. Next base: position 67,210 of record CAUDMG010003881.1, on the reverse strand, counting down.
ACACACACACACACCATGCGGGCTCCTGGTAAACACACGATCATCTGACGGTCCGGAAAACTATGTATTTGTCGAACTGCACGAACAAGGAGGAATGAAGGGAGGGAGGGAGAAGCGTTAGGAAGGAAGGGAAGAGGAAGGATTGAGAAGGAGGGAGGGAAGGATAGAATGAGAAGGGTTAGGAAGGCAGGGAAGGGAAAAGATTGTGAAGGAGGGAGGAGGGGGGAGGAGAATAAGTAGGTTTAGGAGGGAAGTGAAGGGAAGGAAAGGGAAGGGAAAGGATTGAGGAGGGAGAATGAAGGGGGTGAAAGAAAAGGGTTAGTAGGGGAAGAAAGAAGGATGGTTAGTGGTTGAAGGAAGGAAGAGAAAGGTTTGTAAAGGAAAGAAGGGGATTAAAGTGCAGGAATCTCTCTCTCTCTCTCGCCTCCAGCTTCCTCACAGGCCCTTCGAGGGGTGGCCAAACTAAGATGGACGTGCGACAAATTGACACACAGGTACCGTGTTTCCTCCTTCCTCCCTTCCTTCCTTTCTCTTACTAATTATCCCTTTTCCTTTCTCCTTCATTCTACACCTAGTCATCTTTCTTTTCCTTTCTCCCTCATTCGCCTTCTCCTTTCTCTCTCATTTTATACCTAGTTCATTTGTATTTTCCACATAAATAAAGTTGAAAATATATTTGATGGCAATAGTCTCAGTGTTACCTCGTCGTCATTTTCGTTATCAGCTTTGTGTTTTAGTTTACTCTATTATATGAATTCTCGCGTCGGCAGTTCAGGGAAGAAACGTGTAAAATTTATCACAGATGTACAGCAATTTTTACCCCAGACGTACGACAACTTTTACCCCAGACGTACGACAACTTTTACCCCAGACGTACAACAACTTTTACCCCAGACGTACGACAACTTTTACCCCAGACGTACGACAACTTTTACCCCAAACGTAAGACAACTTTTACCCCAGACGTACGACAACTTTTACCCCAGGCGTAAGATAATCAAAACAAACCCCCTCTGAGGCTGCGAATCTCCCAAGAAACTGTTCCCTGAGTGAAGCCAAAAATCCACGTTGACTGGGACGACGCCAAGTTGTTTATAGTAAATCACGAAGCTTTTTACGAGTCAGCTTTAAGTCTGACAACTCCCTTGGCAGATCTGAACTGACCCGGAACTCTTGGGTCTTTATTCCCATCTGGCAAGAGAAACGTAAACACCCGTTTTCGTCTCCGACTCTCACAAATGGGTTGGTGGGAATTCGGCTGCATTCACTGAGGCTGAGTTGGGAGTATCATTCGCAACCTCCAACGGTTTGTTTTGATTGTCGTACGTCTGTAGTAAAAATTGTCGTATGTATAAAGGTAAAAATTTTCGTAAATCTTGAGGTAAAAATGATCTTACATCTCCAGGTAAAACTTGTAACCTCTCGGGATAAAGTTTCTGTAAGTGTTTTCATACGTATTGGAAAAGTTGTACATCTTATAAAACTTGTCCCACCTTTGGTGATGAAACTTCTCGTACAAGTGAAGGTATAATTTATCGTACAGTACATGGCGGGGTGAAAAAAAAAATATATATCATACGTCGTAGGTAAAAATTGTCGTACGTTTATTTATGCTTCACTTTACGATTTTACATAAACAGGTGTGACTAGTGTTTTATAAAGTGGTTTTAATTGATGGGGTATTTAAAGAGTACCGCCTCGCTTCCCTCTTGCAGGCTTCAGTGTATTCTTCTTCAGCTCCTTCTTCGTTTCTTTCCTCGTTATCTTCTTTCTCTTCGACTTTCCTTCCTGTCCTTCTTTGCTTCTGTTTTGTTTCTTCTTTTTTCATCTTCCAGTTTTTCTATTTTCTCCTCCTCTGCATTCTCTCTCTCTCTCTCTCTCTCTCTCTCTCTCTCTCTCTCTCTCTCTCTCTCCTCATTTAACGACAGACTGACAAAGTGGCGGCGACACGTCTTCTCCTCCCCCTCCTTTATTCTTCTCCTTTCCTCCCTCTTCTCCCCTTCTTCTCCTTCCCCTCCTCCTTCTACCTCTCCTATCCTTCTTCTCCATCCCTCCTCCTCCTCTTCCTTCTTCTTTCCTTCTCCATCCTCTTCTCCTTCCCCTCCTTTTCCTTCCTCTTCTCCCCTTCTCCTCCTCTTCCTCCTCCTCTTTCTTCTCCATCCCCTTTTCCTCTTTCTCCTCCTCCTCTTTCTCCCCTCCCCTCCCATCCCCTCCTCTTCCTCCCTCTTCTCCCTTCTTCTTCCTTCCCTCCTCCTTCTTCTCCCTCCTCCTACTCTCTTTCTCCACTTCTGGTTCTCCCGCGACAAATTGACACGATGTAGGTGGCATCGCTAGGGCCTCTCCTCATCCTCATCCTCGTCGTTCTCCCCCTCCTCATCCTCTTCTTCCATCTCCTCCTCCTCTTTCCCCTCCTCACCCTACTTTTCGTTCTTCTCTTCCTCATCCTCCTCCCTTTCCCCATCACCTCATTCCTCCTCCCTTTCCCCCCATCCCAATCCCCTACTCCCCCATCCCCACTTCTCCCTCACCCCCTCTGGAACTCCCGGGACAAATTGACAGTGAGGGTGGCGTCGCTTCAACCATCAGCAGAAGAAATGCAGTTTGCTGGTCTCAGGTCTCCTAAAAGCCCAGTTTTTCCAAGTCGGCCGACGAGAGAGGCTGTGGGGGAGAAAGGGGGGCAAGGGAGAGATGAAAAGGGGAGAGGAGGAAGAAAAAGAGAGTATAAGGGGTGAAGGGCGAGTTAAAAGTGGAAGAAGAGGGTGGAAAAGGGAAAAGGAAGAGGAGAAAGGAGGAGTAGAGGAAGAAAGAGAGGGTGTGGAAAAGGGTAAAGGAAGAGGGGAATGGAGAAATGAAATGGGGGAAGAGAAAGTAGGAGAGAGAAAAAAAAGAAAGGAGGTATGTGGGAGAAAAATAGAGGTTGGAAAGTGGAAAGAGAACGATGAAAGAAGGGAGAGAAAGTAGGAGGAGAGAGATAACGTAAATGGAACTCCCCCGCCACCTAACACTATCACTCAACACGAGAATCACACACAGTACATTCACCTAATCCAGAGTACACTGTTTACTACGCCCCCCCCCTGCCCCTCCCCATCCTCTGCACCCCTCTTCCTGTCCCTCCCCATCCTCTGCACCCCTCTTCCTGCCCCTCCCCATCCTCTGCCCCCCCTCCCTTTGCACCACGACCTACGATAAACATAAAGAGGTCTCATAGAGCTATACATAAACTAAGGTCATAAAATAGATCTTAGGGTGTCTAGTTCACGGATATATTACGTAATATATACAGTCTAGTCTTAATGCCTCCTCCCACCACCCACGGTCCACTGTAAGCGTGAAATATGTGTCCCGGGGTCCAGAGGGTCTGTGTCCCGGGGTCCAGAGGGTTTGTGTCCCGGTCCAGAACATAAAGTGAGGTTATAAAGTGGACCAGGAGGAAGTCTCTAGTTCACGGTTATACTGTCCAGAAAAGTTTTGGATTAACAAGAGAGCTGAAGGTGGCCAGCACCATCAGCTGACTCCTGGTGGTGCTGCTGCTGCTGTTGTTGTTGCCTATCTGCATAAAAGTCATTCCAAGTTTGAACAACGTAATGTTTATCAAGCGGGAGGAGCCCCTTGGTCCCCCTAGTCACTGCTGAGGAGGATGTGTCTGTTCTGACTTCCTCCTCTCCCTCCTCCTCCTCCTCCTCCTCCTCCTCTCCCACACCACAAAGACATTTCCCAACACCGTCAACCATTACCCCATCCTCACAAGGACACTATCCAACGCCTTTGACCTCTACTTTAACGCCCATAAGGCCATTTTCCAGGCCTTTTGATCTTCACATTGACCTTAAAGACATTACCCAAAGCCTCTTATTTCCTTCGTACGATGAGAAGGACGTTTTACAAGGCCTTTGACATCCTCCCCCCCCTCCCCCCTCCCCCCTCCCCTCCTCCCCCCCCAACACACCCACTAGGACATTTCCCAAGACTCCCACGTCCATGAACTTCTGACACCCAAGAAAACCAACAGGGGATTTCTCTGTCTCTACGACCTTCCCACCTTCCCAACACCTCCGACCTTCTCAAGACCACAAGAATGTTTATAATGGACTTCGACCTCCCCCCCCCCCTTTCACCGACCCGGACCAAAAAAAGACATTCCCCCCAAAAAAACATTCCAACTCCCACAACCAAAACGACATTCCCCAGGCCCGTCGACCCGCCGTCAAAGCTCGGGTTTGATCAGAAGACGGAACTGTTTAGAGCAAATGGAGGCGACTAACTTCTGGTGTGAGCATCTTGTGAAGTTTGTGGCGGCAGTGTCTTGGGAAGGGAAGTTGCAAGAAGTTGTGGCGGCGGGTTGTTTGGGGAGGAGATTGATTGGTGGTGGTGGGGTGGATGTGGGGTGGGGTGGGGTGGGGTGGGGTGGGGTGGGGTGGGGTGAGGTGGGGTGGGGTGGGGTGGGGGAACTGCAGTGGGTTTCCGTAAAAGGCGGAACAGGGGTAACGGGACGGGGATGTGACGGGACGAGACTGGGGATGGACGGGACGGGACGAGGATGCACGGGGGCGAGAATGGAACGGAATGGGGCATGACATGATGAGATTTGACAGGGTGGGAATGGACGGGACAGGATGGGACAGGAATGGTACAGAACGAAACGGAACGGAATGGGCATAGGATGGTAAGACGGAGAGATACCTTTGGTCTGCTGGTAAGTAGAGGGAAGTTAAGATCAGTTTGTGTATTGTTAGTTAGATAGTTAGATATATTAGGCCTCTCTCTCTCTCTCTCTCTCTCTCTCTCTCTCTCTCTCTCTCTGTATCTTGTTAATCGGTTTTAAGTTCCTACAGATTAGAATTAATTCAGATTAGATCATTTGGGCTTAGGTTTCAACTTGGATTAGATGACCTCTCTCTCTCTCTCTCTCTCTCTCTCTCTCTCTCTCTCTCTCTCTCTCTCTCTCTCTCTCTCCACACTCAGAGAAGCTTTCCTCGTATTTAATGAAATATTCACTGGGGTAAGTACCACTAGTCCTTAACTTTCATTATTTTCTCGTTTCTAATTTTCCGTCGTAAGAGAGAACAAACAGGAGGAATAAATATACTCAGGGAATATACTGACACTCGGTATATTTCTACAATTTATTCAGTTTATTCGCGTGTATTTACCCCGGCGCGAAGGTGGTTATTGAATTCGCTTTGTCTGTTTTTGACGTTGGGAGGTTGTGTGAGTGGGGGTGGGGAGGTGTGTGTGTGTGTGTGTGTGTGTGTGTGTGTGTGTGGGTGTGTGTGTGTGTGTTGGTTTTTGTATATTCTAGGAGCAAAAATATGTTAAAAAAAATCCCTGTAATTGTATGACAGATTTCAAAAATAAATAAATAAACAAACAAACAATTCATGACGTAAGCAGTCGAGGCTCAAGGCGTTCGTAAGTCACATCCGGATTCTATTTCCCCCCTAAAATGTAAAGAATTCATCTGACTTGACTCCAAATAAAACACAGCACAAAGACGACTCACTAAAATGTCCCCAAAATTACACTGAGACTCGACAGAACTAACTGACTCCAGGAAAATATTTCACAGCACAAAGATGGTCCGCTAAAATGTCCTCAAAATTGCACCGAGACTTTACTGTCATTAGAGGGGTTATGTTACCTACTTAGAGAGAAAAATAAATAGATATGGATACGTGGGAATGTTTTTAAGACTCTGGACCCACATTCGCAAGTCGGCCATCACGACACAGTGTTCCGTCAGAGGTCCGTTTTCCATGCAAGTCGACCCCCTCCACCCACCATTAGAGCCGTCGGTATGTCAGCCTTCTCCCCCTTGTCACACCCCTTATCACTTCCTTACCGCGTTAAAATGCCATTTCTCCAGCTCCCTCCCTCTCTCTCCCTCAACCTCCCTCCCTTCTTCCTTCCCTCTCTCTCTTTCTCTCTCATCACCCCTTTTCCTCCTCCTCCTCCTCCTTAACTTCCTCGTCCCTCTCCCCCGTTTCCCCTGTACCCTCTTTCTGTCACTATCACCCTCCCTCCCCTTCCCATCATCATCCCCCCCCTCCTTCCCTCCCCCATCATCACCCTCCCTCCCACCCTCCCTCCCTCCCTCCCTCCCTTCTCCTCTACCTCCCTACCTCCGTTCCTTCCCTCCATCTTCCCCCTTCCTCTCCAAAACATATGTAAACGACAGTGGGAAGCCGTCGTATTTTCATTGCCCAAAGTGTCGTTTGAGATTCACCACCACGAAAGAAACCATTACAGATAAACACTCAGACAATTTTGGTTTTGGCTTTATGCTGTAGTGAGTTTGTTTTCTCGAGTTATTTCTCTCTGTAGGAAAAATTATGTATTATGTTAGTAAGTTTATATTGATGCTGTAGGTTATTTTCTGATTCACTTGGTTGGTAAGACAGGAGATGGTGCAGTACCTTCCCTACGGCCACCCGCACCTCCCTACCAAATATTAAACAGACAGACAGACAGTATTAAACAATATATTAATTCCTCTTTTTAACTAACATCATTTAGAAACCTTCCATACATCTATCTATCAGGTAAAAATGTCCTTACTGTTATCAGGTGTATAACGGGGACATCAGCTGACGGGGGGGGGGGGGGGGGACATGGTTCGTGTTCAACAGTAATATTGTGCTTTGTTGTATTCACTGAGCGTCAGACTAATTATGATGCCTTTGAGGTGTGTGTGTGTGTGTGTGTGTGTGTGTGTGTGTGTGTGTGAACATTGGGGGTTGGTAGCTGGTGTTGTATTTGTAAGATGACTCTCTCTCTCTCTCTCTCTCTCTCTCTCTCTCTCCAACTTGTCACTCTCACCAATTACCAAGTGACTCACGACACTCCACCTCGCCTCTATATTTTCCCCCGTCGCTTCACCTGGTGTTCGTATGTGTGTACACGACTAGAGCTTCACCTGGTGTTCGTATGTGTGTACACGACTAGAGCTTCACCTGGTGTTCGTATGTGTGTACACGACTAGAGCTTCACCTGGTGTTGGGATGTGTGTACACGACTAGAGCTTCACCTGGTGTTCGTATGTCTATACCAGGATCCCGTAGGCTAAATTTTACACTAAATAACTAACTAACTAAATAAATACCATGGAACATCTCTACTTATCATTGATACAGTTTGGACGACATTTTAACAGTCATATTTACGCCGGAACTTGAGTTAAACAAGACAGACAGAACAAGACAGACAGAAC
>CAUDMG010003881.1:0-57500 GCA_958450375.1 Homarus gammarus | reverse complement strand
CACACAGAGGTTCTACCACCCACCACACACACCCTCACCTCCTTGGCTATGGTAATGACACTTGCAGACGGGCAGAAGGTCACTCACATCACCGCCATCAGGGCCGCTTCATTACCTCCTGGACCTGAGGCCAAGAGGGAGAGGGAGAGGGAGGTTGAGAAGAGGGGAGAGGTTAAGAAGAGGGGGAGAGGTAAAGAAGAGGGGAGAGGGAGGTTGAGAAGAGGGGAGAGGTTAAGAAGAAGGGGAGAGGTAAAGAAGAGGGGAGAGGGAGGTTGAGAAGAGGGGAGAGGGAGGTTGAGAAGAGGGGAGAGGTTAAGAAGAGGGGAGAGGTAAAGAAGAGGGGAGAGGGAGGTTGAGAAGAGGGGAGAGGTTAAGAAGAGGGGGAGAGGTAAAGAAGAGGGGAGAGGGAGGTTGAGAAGAGGGGGAGAGGTAAAGAAGAGGGGAGAGGGAGGTTGAGAAGAGGGGGAAGTGATGGGAAGGACAAAATGTAAAAGAGAGAAAGAAACGAAGATTTAGAGAAGGGGAAACAGGAGGATAAACACACACACACACACACACACACACACACACACACACACACACACACACACACACACACACACACACGAGTATTGTAACGAAAATTTAAACTCTTATTTGATTCACTTAATGCTTTAGTTGTCTGCGTAAATCCTCCCAAGCGGTCATAACACAGCTGAAACTCAATACATAAGAGCGTAAGTTTCACCTTTAAGAAGTTCATTTTGATCTTTGGTTGAATCTTTTATTGGCTATTTGTCATGTGGGGCGCGAGGCTATACTGACAGGGCAGAGTCAACTATATTTTGTGGGGTTAATATTGTAGTGGGGGGAGGGGGGTGGGTGAGAGGGAGAGGGAGGTAGGGGGGAGGTAGGGGTGGGTGAGAGGGAGGGGGAGGTAGGGGTGGGTGAGAGGGAGGGGGAGGTGGGGGTGGGTGAAAGGGGGGGGGGAGGTAGGGGTGGGTGAAAGGGGGGGGAGGTAGGGGGGTGAGAGGGAGGGGAAGTAGGGGTGGGTGAGAGGGAGGGGGAGGTAGGGGTGGGTGAGAGGGAGGGGAGGTAGGGGTGGGTGAGAGGGAGGGGGAGGTAGGGGTGGGTGAAAGGGGGGGGGAGGTAGGGGGTGGGTGAGAGGGAGGGGGTAGGTAGGGGTGGGTGAAAGGGGGGGGGAGGTAGGGGGGTGAAAGGGGGGAGGTAGGGGTGGGTGAGAGGGAGGGGAGGTAGGGGTGGGTGAGAGGGGGGAGGTGGGTGAGAGGAAAATGGAGGTGTGGGGAGGGATAAGGGATGGTGTTGGGTGAGGAAAAGGAGAGGTGGGAGGTTTTGAGAGAAGGGGTGAGGGAGGGGAGAAGAGTTGGATGCAGGGAGAGAAGGGGGTGAAAAAGGGGAGTACGTGAGGTCAAGGGGAATCAAGGGTTAGGTTAGGTCAAGGGGAATCAAAGGTTAGGTTAGGTTAAGTTTAGGGTTAGGTTAGGTTAGGTCTTCTGGAGGTACAATAATTCCTGTCTTGCCAAAAGCGTGTGAAAGCGTTCCTAGGTTGCCAGATTTATAATGTTGTCCACATGGTCTCCGGGAAGCACGGTTTCCTGTCGACAAAACTCACTCCTAGTTTTAAAAGACTTGCACAAGTTCTCTTTTGCCCTCTATTCTTTCCTCTCGTTGTCCTTCTCTTCTTCTCCTTTACGTTTCCATTTTCTCTTTCTGTTCTCTTCTTTTATCATCGTTTTATTTCTTTTCTTGTTTTATTGTCTTGTTTGAGTCTTCTTGGTCTTTCGTTTCTTCTCCTTTCCCCTTTCTTCCTCCTCCTCCTTCCACCTCTTCCTCCTTCTCCTCCCTCCTCCTCCTCCTCCTCCTCCTCCTTCCTCATTTTCCTACTCCTGCTCCCTCTCCTCCCTCCTCCTCCTCCTCCTCCTCTTCCTCCTCTTCCTTCCACCTCTTCCTCCTTCTCCTCCCTCCTCCTCCTCCTTCCTCATTTTCCTACTCCTGCTCCCTCTCCTCTTCCTCCTCCTCCTCCTCCTCCTCCTCCTCCTCTTCCTCCTCCTCCTTCCGCCTCTTCCTCCTTCTCCTCCCTCCTCCTCCTCCTTCCTCCTCCTCCTTCCTCATTTTCCAACTCCTGCTCCCCCTCCTCCTCCTCCACCCCTTCCCCCTCCTCCTTGCTCCTCCTCCTCCTCTTCCTCCTCCTCCTTGTAGCCAGCTCGGCAGGATAAGTTAAATTGCTTAACTTTATAGAGAGGCCAGCGAAGTCCAGTACAACTAAAGGAAGGTCTTGGCCATCCCCATCCTCCCTCTCTATCCATCCTCCCTCTCTATCCATCCTCCCTCACAACCCATCCTCTCTCACTACCCATCCTCCCTCTCTACCCATCTTCCCTCTCTATTCATCCTCCCTCTCTATCCATCCTCCTTCATCGCCTATCCTTCTCTATCCATCGTCCCTCTCTATCCATCGCCCCTCTTAAGCCATCCCCATCCCTCCTTATCCATCCTCCTCTTATGGACGTACATGTGCACACTTGAGGATAGTCACATGTGTACTTTAAAAAACGTACATATATTTTTTCACCATTTATCACATCACCATTCTAGTATAGGTGTTATTGCCTCCCATTATCACCATCACATCACCATATAACTCTTACTTCCTCCCATTATCACCATCACATCATCATATAACTCTTACTGCCTCCCATTATCACCATTCTTCACCATATAACTCTTACTTCCTGCCATTATCACCATTCTTCACCCTATAACTCTTACTTCCTGCCATTATCACCATTCTTCACCATATAACTCTTACTTCCTGCTATTATCACCATTCTTCACCATATAACTCTTACTTCCTGCCATTATCACCATTCTTCACCCTATAACTCTTACTTCCTGCCATTATCACCATTCTTCACCATATAACTCTTACTTCCTGCCATTATCACCATTCTTCACCATTTTCCATTGTATATTTATCAAGATCATAACAGCTTCTTCACTATCTCATTATATCTCCCGGTACAAGACTGAGAGACCCAACTGCCAATACAGAATCTCGTCCTATCTCTCAGTTCAGGATGAGATACGACTTCTAGTATTTATTTGTATAGTCTCGTAATGTCTCTCTAAACCATATGACATGTTCCTACTTAGACAGACAGACAGACAGACGGACAGAGAGACAGACTAACAGACAGATAGATAGATAGACAGAGATTTGTAATGTCTCGTAATGTCCTTCAATTCAACCGTGTGATAAAAGTCCCCATTTAGACAGACAAGAGAGAGATAAATACAGAGACATAGACAGACAGAGAGAGAGAGAGAGAGAGAGAGAGAACAGAGAGAGACAGAAAAGAGACTCCCAACATCAAACTTCAAAACTGTCGTAATGTCTCTCTTTCTATTTCAACGAGGCGCCAACTCTAGGACCATCAACTTTCAACAGGGTCTCTCACAGGGTCTCTCATCGTCACCCTCGTCTCTCTCCACCTCTATGGGGGAGATACGGGAGAGATACGGCCACAAACTTCAAGAGAACAAACTCCACTTTTTGACGAGGACATCTATCGATCTTCCTTTAATGTTAGTTTTTTTTTATATAGAACCGTAAACATTTTTGGACAACTTGAGGGAGATAGTGGTAGAGGGGATGGTGGTAGGGGGATGATGATTGTGGTTGGGGATGGTGTTTGTGGGAGTAGGATGGTGTTTGTGGTAGTAGGATGGTGTTTGTGGGAGTAGGATGGTGTTTGTGGTAGGGGGGTGGTGTTTGTGGTAGGGGGATGGTGATTGTGGTAGTAGGATGGTGTTTGTGGTAGTAGGATGGTGTTTGTGGTAGGGGGATGGTGATTGTGGTAGTAGGATGGTGTTTGTGGTAGTAGGATGGTGTTTGTGGTAGGGGGATGGTGATTGTGGTAGTAGGATGGTGTTTATGGTAGGTGGGATGGTGGCTGTGATAAGGGATAGTGGTTGTGGTAGTAGGATGGTGTTTATAGTATGGGGATGGTGGCTGTGGTAAGGGATAGTGGTTGTGGTAGTAGGATGGTGTTTGTGGTAGGTGGGATAGTGGCTGTGGTAAGGGATAGTGGTTGTGGTAGTAGGATGGTGTTTGTGGTAGGTGGGATAGTGGCTGTGGTAAGGGATAGTGGTTGTGGTAGGTGGGATGGTGTTTATAGTATGGGGATGGTGGTTGTAATACAAACATTGTACATTTGGCGACATTTCTGACTGGTACACTCAGCATTGTCAATCCACCCTCTCCTTGAACCCCGAGATTATCGACGCGTGAATCTAACGTTTAGGTTTGGTTAGTTATGTTTATCTCCTAAGAAAATATATGTAAATAGTTCAGTAATCATTTTCTGTGGTATTTTGTCAACATTAACCAACTTGTTCTCTCCTCACCCTTTCCCCTTCCCTCCCTCCCCCCTTCTCTCCTTTCCCCTCCCCTCCCCCTCTTCTTCAGATGGTCGAAGTTTTATCCCCAGATGGTGATGTCCGTCAGCCATTATCGCTGTCCTCAAAATGTCACTTTTTTATGTTTTTATTTTTAATGATACGAGTCGTTTCCTTTGTTGTTCTTGGTTGCCAGGTTTCTAAATATATAACTAAATAAAGCGTCTTTCGTTTTTTACTGTGTTTTTTTTGTTTAGATTAAATTAAATTAGTTCTCATAAGCATGACGGTGTGTTAGAGGCAGGGTGGATATAGTACACTGTATACTAAAGTATCATGGCTGGCACTGTACTTGACTGGCATCTTTACCCATTTACAGTTTGAGACTACTTAAGAAGCAATCTTTGTGTCATAACTGTATACTATAGAACACATCTTACAGTTGAATCTCGGGGCATTTTTGACGCCATTTTGTCCGCCATCTTGTAGGTGTGTGGTAGCGATCTGACGTCACCCGTTAAGAGGAAATAATTATCGTGTGAGTCTTTGAGAATGTGGGAGGAGGAGGAGGAGGAGGAAGAAGAGGAGGAGGGAGAAGAGGAGGAGGGAGAGTGGCAATAAGGTCTTTTTACCTCAAAGAAGAAAGTGGGGCTATTACCACGCTTGATAAAGAAGAGGGAAGAGGAGAGAGGGTAGAGGAGGAGGAAGAGGGGGGCGAGGACGGTGAAGAGGAAGACGACGACAACGAGGAGGAGAGAGGGTAAAAGAGAAGGAGGAGGGCGAGGATAGCGAAGAGGAAGAGAATGAGGAGATAGACGAATGGAAAGGAGGAGAAAGCAGAGGAGGATAAATGGAGTGGGGGATAGATAAGAAGAAAGCGGTAAAGAGAGGATAGAAAAATGTGAGACAAAGCAACTCTCTCTCTCTCTCTCTCTCTCTCTCTCTCCTACCTTGAGATAAGAGAACGCCTTTAATTCCGTTAGAGTCTCGCTGCAATTAAGACGCCATCTTGTCCTCCAATATCCTATAAATGAAAGTGTATATAATTTTTTTTTTTAGTTTTTTATGTCTTCTTCTTCTTCTTCTTCTTCTTCTTCGTTGTCGTCGTCTTCTCCCATCTCCTCCTCCTCCTCCTCCTCCTCCTCCTCCTCCTCCTCCTAAATCCCTCTTCCACCTCTCACCACATCATGACTTAGTCTGCTTAGTACTGAAGACCTCCCCCCCCCCCTCCCCCCACTCTTTCTTCTCTTCTCTTTTTCCTCCTCCTCGATTTTTCTTTATCCTAACTACTAAGCCTCCCCTCCCCCACCCACTAATCTCCTCCCTTCCTTCTTTCTCTCCCTTACTTCCCCCCCCCCCCCCCAGGAAGAAGGTGGGGGAGGAGATAGAGAACGGGACATAGAGAGAGAGAGAGAGAGAGAGAGAGAGGGGGGGTCAACAAGAGAATGAATGAATGAAGAAACAAGAGAAAATACAAGAGAGAGAGAGGGAGGGGGGTTGCGAGAAAAGAGAGAGATACTCGATAGATAAAAAAAGAGAGAGAGAGAGAGATAGAGAGACACGTGTCCCGTCTTGGCCCCAAATGAGATTAATGACCGTAAAAGCCGCTTCTATCATCCGACAATTTCCGTCGCCTGAGACCAGAGAGAGAGAGAGAGAGAGAGAGAGAGAGAGAGAGAGAGAGAGAGAGAGAGAGAGAGAGAGCACCAGGTATTGATGCCCCGCCCCGGCTTATACCACGGTGGCAATGATGACGATGGTGGTGTTGATGGTGGTGATGATGGTGGTGGTGGTGATGGTGGTGATAATGGTGGTGTTGTTGGGGATGATGATGGTAATGCTAATAGTAAAGATGGTGATGAGAATGATGGTGAAAATAGTGATGATAATAATGGTGATAATAACAGAAATGATGATAATGACGGTGATGAGAATATCTCCAGTACATAACATACATTAAAACAGTATCATGTGACCTTTGACCTTCTAAATCAACCCCCTGCCCCCCTCCCTCCCCACCTCCCTCTCCCTGCCCCCTCCCATCCCCACCCCCACCTCCCTTTCCCTGCCCCTTCCCATCCCCATCCCCACCTCCCTCTCCCTGCCCCCCCTCCCTCCCCACCTCCCTCTCCCTGCCCCCTCCCATCCCCACCTCCCCATCAAGGTACCGGTCAACTGTACTTAGTCGGACGGACAAACAGACAGCCGATGAAGTTGAAGTATTAAAAACAAAAACATGAAACATAAATAAAAATAAAGTAAATTTATACATCAAATTAAATAGAAAAAAACAGCTCCTTTTCTTTCCCTCAAGAAAATAAAATAAATGAAAAATCGAAAAGAAAACGAAAACTCCAGAGCTTAGAAGAGGAAGAAGAAAACGTAAAAAAATGACTAAAAACAAACAAAAGAAAATCAACTAAAATCCGTCTCTCACTCTGACGAACGGTCCCGCCTTCATAACATCACAGAGACTCAAGAACGACAGAGAGAAACTTTGGGGGCGTTGGATCCCTCCTACCCCGCCCCTGTGTTGACTATTCTCATCACACTTCCTTAATCAACCAGGGAAAACCTCAACTCTCTGATTGGTGTTTGAGTTGTCCTTTATGTAAGAGGAAGTTTAAATCAAATTTTCTGAATGATCGGCCTGGGCGATTCTTGCGGGGTTTACAATAAGCTAGTAGTGGTGGTGGTGGTGCTGTGGGTTGTGGGTGGGTGACGTGGAAAAGAGAGGAAAGGAAAAGAGAGAGGAAGAAGGGAGAGAGTACGTGGGTGCTGGGTGTGGAAGGACAGGGGAGACGGAAGGAAGGATAGGGAAGGAGATGAAGTAGAGGAGGTTAAGGGAAGGGAGGAATTAAAGGAAGAGGAAGAAGGGAAGAAGAAAGAAAATAAAAAGGAAGGAGGGAGGAAGAAAGAAGGGGAAGAGGGAGGAGAAGAAAGAGAAGGAAAGGGGAACATGAGTAGAAGTAATAAGTAGAATGCTGAGGAAGGAAAGAGAAGGAGAGGGAAAGGAGAAGGAGTAAGGGATAATGAGAAAGAGAGAGGGTGAGATAGAAGGATAAAATAATGCATAATAATGAGGAGTATTAAGAAGCGAAATAGGGGAGGTAGGAAGGAACAGATAATGGAGATAATTAAGAAAGGTAAATGAGAAGAGGAACGGAGAAGAGTAGAGGGTGATGAGGAAGGGAGAGATAGGGAGGGAGGGAGGGGGGGTGATGAGATAGGGAGATATAGGGAGGGAGGGAGGGGGTGATGAGGAAGGGAGAGAACCCCTCCACACACACATCCTCCTCCCCCCCTTACACACACATCCCCCCCACACACACATCCCCCACACACACATCCCCCCCACACACACATCCTCCTCCCCCCACACACAGATCCCCCACACACACACATCCCCCCCCACACACATCCCCCCCACACACACATCCCCCCACACACACATCCCCCCACACACACATCCCCCCACACACACATCCCCCACACACACACATCCCCCCACGCACACATCCCCCCCACACACACATCTCCCCCACACACACATCCCCCCACACACACATTCCCCCCACACACACATCCTCCTCCCCCCCACACACACATCCCCCACACACACACATCCCCCCACACACATCCCCCCACACACACATCCCCCCACACACACATCCCCCCACACACACATCCCCCCCACACACACATCCCCCCACACACACATGCCCCCACACACACACACATGCCCCCCCACACACACATCCCCCCCACACACACATCCCCCCACACACACATCCCCCCCACACACACATCCTCCCCCCCCCCACACACATCCCCCACACACACACATCCCCCCCACACACATCCCCCCACACACACATCCCCCCACACACACATCCCCCCCACACACACATCCCCCCACACACACATCCCCCCACACACATCCCCCCACACACACATCCCCCCACACACACACATCCCCCCCACACACACATCCCCCCCACACACACAGTCACAAAACCCACAACAAACACCCACCACAGAATAGAACAGAAGATAAAAATGTTACAAACTCTTAACTAACAAAACACAAACAACAACTAAACTCGGACAAACCCAAAAGACTCACTGGAGATAAGGAAAGAAAACTAACAAATAAAACAAACAAATAAAACAGATAAATGAAATAAAACACATCTCACGAGTGGATGTTTTACAATTGGCTTTCAGTTTGTCTTTTGTGGTGTGTGTGTGTGTGTGTGTGTGTGTGTGTGTGAGGAACGGCAATGAGGTGGAGCTTGTGTGTGGTGAGAGAAAGAGGAGGAGGAGGAGAAGAGAGAGGAGGAGAAGAAGGAAGAGGAGGAGAATAAAGAGGAGGAGAAGAAAGAGGAGGAGGAGGAGAAGAAAGAGGAGGGGAGAAGAAAGAGGAGGGGAGAAGAAAGAGGTGGAGGAGAAGAAAGAAGAGGAGGAGAAGAAAGAGGAGGAGGAGAATAAAGAAGAGGAGGAGAAGAAAGAGGAGGAGGAGAATAAAGAGGAGGAGAAGAAAGAGAAGGAGGAGGAGGAGAAGACAGAGGAGGAGGAGGAATGTGAGAGAATGAGACACGGATATGGTGAGGAAACAAAGATTAATTCCATTATTAAATTCACCGTAAGGAAAACATTCTTATCATTCTTATCGTATTAACCATTCTGCCTTATGATACGAAACATTCTTCCTCATCCTCCTCACGTTACGAAACATTCTCTCAACATTCTCCCTCATCATCATTCTCACAACGAAACATTCCTCCACACGCCAAAGTCTTCATCCTGGGAAAAAATTTATTCTCGCTTCCCTTTAAGGACAAACTTGTAAGGCAAGTTTGAGGTGATGGCCAACCCCCAGAAATCTCCTTTAGTCTGTTTATTAATCTGTTGCTGGACGTGGCAGAGCTCATGTTGTTGTTGTTGTGGTTGTTATTGGTTGTGGTTGTTATTGGTTGTTGTTATTGTAGTTGTTTATGTTATTTTTGTGTAGACCTGGGCGTGGCAGAGTTCATTTTGTTGTTGTTGTTGTTGTTGTTGTGTTTTTTATTAATTATTATCTTTATTATTTAATATATGGTACACTCTATGTATATTCTTATTTTCATATTCTTATACAATATATTTACTGTATTTCCTTCTCTAATACAAAATATCCCACCTTTTTTCCCTTTCTCTATTCTTACATAATTTCATCATCGTGCGCAGGAGTTGTCAATTTCATGAGTGTAGTGCGCAGTCATGGTGGCCTGGGTGGGGGGGGGGGGGATGAGTTCACGGTACCAGAAGCTACTTTGCTAACTCTACTTACTCAAATCTGGGGGGTTTAACTTTGCTGCCAGGAGGACTTAGTGTAGTTGTGGAGGAGGTGAGGTGATGGAGAGGAGGTGATGGGGAGGAGGTGAGATGATGGGGAGGAGGTGTTGTGATGGGGAAGAGGTGAGGGGGAGGAGGTGAAGTGATGGGGAGGAGGTGAGGTGAAGGGGAGGAGATTAAGTGATGGGGAAGGAGAAGGGGTGAGATGAGATGAGGTGATGCGGAAATAAGGGGGAAAGGGGAAGGAGGTGAGGTGAGCAGCAATGCACCAACACCTTCAAATGCCTGTTCTTAAATTTGAATTCGAATATTTAAATATGTAATTCCAACTGTCATAACGTCTCGCCTAACGGTCATAAAACTCCTGTCGTAAGGAAAGTCAACAATACGCTCACGACGTCAGAAAGTCTTTATTATTGGTAATTACTTCATATAAGACGACTAAAATTTCATAGACCCAGCCGTAATAGGTCCAAACCTAACCTAACGTAACCCGACCTATCCAAACCTAACTTGACTTAACCTAACCTAACCTAATTTGACTTAACCTAACCTACCCTGACCTGACCTTCCCTGACCTAACGATTAGAAGACGATAGAACTGTGCCCTGACATTAATGGTTCGGTTATGGCTCAGTAGGACTGGGGTCTATTAGGACCGGCACCCACTTGGACTGAAGCTTACAGAATGCGGTCTCTTAAGGTTAAAAAAAAGGCATTCACGTAATAGGAAAGAATTTAACCGAGTGACCTTTGACATGTTGAGACAAAATGCGTTCTTTTAGGTGTGAAGAAAATGAGTTCTCGGAGGGAGGAAGGAGTTTAAGGTAGAGGTCTTGAAGGCTCTGAGGGGAGCACTTAGTGATTCGTAGCAGCGCGGGGTTTTTCTTAGAGACCGCTGGCTAAAGCAATTACTGAGACTTGGGCTAATTAATTTTAGGACCACTTTTAATTCCTCTTTGTTTTAATTAGTGTGGTCATGACTCGTGTGTGTGTGTGTGTGTGTGTGTGTTTGTGTGTGTGTGTGTGTGTGTGTCTGTGTGTGTTGAGGGGGTCTGTGTGTGTTTGTGTGTTGAGGGGAGTGTGTGTGTGTTGAGGGGTCTGTGTGTGTGTTGTGGGGTCTGTGTGTGTGTTGTGGGGTCTGTGTGTGTGTTGTGGGGTCTGTGTGTGTGTTGTGGGGTCTGTGTGTGTGTTGTGGGGTCTGTGTGTGTTTTTGTGTTGTTGTTGTGATAGATAATAAGGAAATTAATGTTGGGGTGATGCGGATATTATGTTAATGGCGGGATTGGACGAGCAATTGTAACATGATTGGCATAGTTAACCCCCCTCGTCCCTTGTGGTGGTTGTGCGGGTACCAGATGTAGCTCCTGGTGTGTGTGTGTTGTGTGCAGTGTGAAGTTGGCTCCCGTACGTGTGGGGAGTTGTGACACAGAAATACCCAACATGTGCCTCCTGAGTAGACCTCAACGCCTGGTGCTGGTCCTGCTCTCTCCTGGATAATATATGGGAACAAGAGGAAATACTCTACGCTCCAAAGACGCCATCGTCAATATCTGTAAGAACATTGGAGACAGATCAGACTGTGGCAACTACCGCAGGATGTCGTTGCTGTTCATGGCTGACAAGATTCTCTCTCAACTCCTTAATTGATAGACTCCTTCTCTAATGCAGCGACTTACTCCCAGAATCCCAATGCAGTTTTAGACCATCTCCCGGCACCGCTGACGTGATCCTTGCTGCCGCAGATACAGGAGAAGTGTAGAGAACGGCTATCTGACCTGGACATGAACGGCAGTGAACTACATAATGATATGCAGTCGAAGTTCTTCCCCATCCAAACGCTCTTTTCCTCCCTCCCTCCTTCCCTCCCCCCTCCCTCCCTCGCTCCCCCCTCCCTCCCCCTCCCTCCCTCCCCCCTCCCTCCCCCCTCCCTCCCTCGCTCCCCCCTCCCTCCCTCCCTCCCGCCCTCCCTCCCTCCCTCCCTTCCTCCCTCCCTCCCTCCCTCCCTCCCTCCCCCCTTCCCCCTCCCCCATCCCTCCCTCCCTCCCCCCTCCCTCCATCCCCCCTCCCCCTCCCTCCCCCTCCCCCCCTCCCTCCCTCCCTCCCCCCTCTCTCATCACCACCTACCTCCTCCCCTTTACTCTCACCTCCCCCCCCTTACCAGTACGTCCTTCCTCACCCTTTAACATACAAACCATAAGGGAAACAGGGTCCGTGAGACAGACCCTCCCTCCTCCTGCATCTCTTCTTCTCTCCCTCTTCCTTCTCTCACGTCCCTCCATCATCCTCCCCACCTCCTCACTCCTCCTAGATAGGCCATAAGGGTGACCGTAGCGGTGACATGAGGCGTGAGACAGACCCCCCGTCCCGTCTCGTGAGGCCCCGCCCGTCTCATTAAGGTGATGGTGGGCGTGGTCACCTGCAAGGCTCAGGTGGCGTGTCTCCCCCCCCCCTTTTGGCCCCCTTAAACCCCCCCCCCCATATTGGGCTTAAATCTCAATTCGCGTCCTCTGATAACCTTCAAGTGTGTGTGTGTGTGGTTTTATCTTTGAGGACTATGGTTTAACCCCTTGAGAATTCTAGTTTAACCTATCATCCTTAAGGGGTCTGAGCTTAAACCCTCCTCCTTAAGGGGTCTGAGCTTAAACCCTCCTCCTTAAGGGGTTATTTGTATTATCCACCCTCCCGCACACTACCTCCAGTTGTTAGTACCTTAATGTTATTCAGTTATTCACAAGTTATTCAGTTATTATATGGATCCATCTTGATTTATGTAACACGAGACAGGGATCTTATTGGTTAGAAGAGATGTAAACATATTGACGTCATAGTTGATTATGAATTGGTCGAGAGACATAAACCAGTGACGTCATGCACCACGCTGCCCCCTGATAGGCTGAGAAACCCCATAAATACGTAATGTCTTCCACGGCAAATACCTTATATAAATATTCTCTTCTGTCTCTCCTCCCCCTCTCCTCTCATCTCTCCTCTCACTTCATATACATTAATTTCTTGTCAAATCTTTCTCCTCTTTCTTGTTTTATTCTTCCTTTACTTTTTCATGTTATTCCTCCATTTATCTACATTTCCCTCTTCCCCCCTTCATCTATCACCCTCCATCTTCACTTTATTCACCAGAGTGTGTCATTTTCTTCGTTATTCTTCTCTCTCTCTTCTCTCTCTCTGTTTACTTATCACCTATGTCTCGTCTCCCATATTATTCTCCCCTCTTCCCCTTCCTCCCATTCGTTGGAGCAGCTACCATATATAATAATTAAATGTCTATCGGAGGAGTTGCCAGTTCCCCCTCTCCACCGTTCTTCCTTCCCACCATTATTCCCATATTTATCACCTATTGCTCTATCTCCCCTCAACACTGCTCTTTCTTCCTGTTATTAATCTCCTGGTTATCACCTCTGTCCCTCTTCTCCTTCGTCATCTGTTCCTATCATCACAGTGTGCCTGAGTGGTGGTTCTTCTTCTTCTTCTCAGTGGATCTACTACGTACAGTATTTTCAGGGCTAGTGGTGCTATTAAACATATTATTAACACGTAAGTAATCGCCTCAATTAACACCCGTGGATAATTGTTTTTTTTTTGTACACAATTCCAACTCTGTGTATAAGCTGCTACAGGAGAAACGACCACGTCTTGGAGGGAGGAACAGGCTGCATATGTCCCTCACGTAATAACAAATGCATAGAAGTACTGTACTGTACTCGTCACTAGGGAGGAAAAGGCCAACGGGGAGAGAATGTGTTGTTGGAATACTGAAAAGAACCCCCCACCCCTCTCACCCCTCCACGAGCCCCCAACCCCACCCTAAACCGTTACCCCACACCACCCCACCCCTCCCAACCGTTACCCCACACCACCCCACCCCTCCCAACCGTTACCCCACACCACCCCACCCCTCCCAACCTTCACCCCACACCACCCCACCCCTTCCAACCGTTACCCCACACCACCCCACCCCTCCCACCCGTCACCCCGACCCCAGGGAAAGACGGAAAGACAAGTCAACAAAATGTGTCAGCAGTACTGTACAAGGCATTGGAAATTAGTCAATATATTACACAATTTACACATTGAAATGAAAAATAGAAATATTGACATCTTTAAAATAAAATAATAACGAGTGACACCAATTTTTGGAGGTATTTTAAAAACAGCGAAACATTTATCATCGTGTTCTTGGATTATGTCCGTTTGTGTGTAATTATCCTACTGTCATCACGTTCTTATTTTCTTTGTAATTATGTTCCGTTTCCTGTTATTATGACCCATTTTCTGTAATTATCGCCCCGTTTTTCTATCATTACACTTCAGTTGGGCGCTGCCAAAGACCAAATACTTGACTGTTGTATTGTACATCTACTGTATGTACGAATGCATTTTAACAGAAACTGGAAATAACGTCGATAGAAATGGCGTAGGTTGAAGTTTCAGGTGTTTTAAGACTAATTATGGCATGGTTCTCTCTCTCTCTCTAGACACCACGTTATCTAGTAAACAGTAAAACGAACAGTGAGAGACGGACAGACAGACGGATGAACACAAACAAAGAGACGACAACATAACGATAAAAATAGATAGAGATCAAACATAATGGGAGATAACGAGAGAGAGAGAGAGAGAGAGACATGGAGAAAGAGAGAGAGAGAGAGAGAGAGAGAGAGAGAGAGAGAGAGAGAGAGAGAGAGAAAAGTAAACACACGGGCTAAACATTTCCCCCCAATAAACTTTGTTGTCATACATAAACACACAGAAGCCGAGCCCTGTGATTGCCACCATTGTTCCAAGCTTGAGTACCGTCATCCAGAAATGGTTAGGATCCTCAAAACTTCGTAATATTTTCATTTTTTATTTAATTATTCTTTATTTATTTATTTTTTTAACATTTGACTAGGAATTAAGATGAATTACATATATTCTCAATTGTTGTTTGACGCCATATAGGATGTGTTTTAGAAATCCAGTTAGAGGGAAAATTGAACTTTTGAACCTTATAGAATACATATTTGTGTCGTACCTTAAGTGAGCTAACTGGATATTTGTTTACATATTCAGTAAGGAGATAAAATTTAACGTACGAGCATTTGAGAATCTACCTATGTGAGTTAGCAAAAATTAACTTAATAATCTTTGACAATCAGGAACAGAAT
Source organism: Homarus gammarus (assembly GCA_958450375.1). Taxonomy (NCBI): domain Eukaryota; kingdom Metazoa; phylum Arthropoda; class Malacostraca; order Decapoda; family Nephropidae; genus Homarus; species Homarus gammarus. Next base: position 42,597 of record CAUDMG010003881.1, on the reverse strand, counting down.
TAAACTTACGACATTTTAAGACTCCGGAGGGGTAGGTAGAGAGGGAGCCTTCAGCATCACGTGTCCTCAACAAAACAATGAAAGATATAATGCGTCAAGCCTCCTCCACTAGGTACAGTTGGCTTAAGTACTTTGTTTTGCTTTAGGTTTAATTAACTTTTATTTAACTAAGACTCACTCCTCCCTGCCTACACTTATCTCCCGTCTGACGTAGGGTGAGGGGAGAGAGGGGAGGTTGTTAGTGTGTGGGGGAGGGGTGTGGGGGGTTGTTAGTGTGTGGGGGAGGGGTGTGGGGGGTTGTTAGTGTGTGGGGGACGGGTGTGGGGGGTTGTTAGTGTGTGGGGGAGGGGTGTGGGGGGTTTTGAGTGTGTGGGGGAGGGGTGTGGGGGGTTGTTAGTGTGTGGGGGAGGGGTGTGGGGGTTGTTAGTGTGGGGGGGGTTGTTATTGTGTGGGGCTTTGAATGTGTAGCGAGTGGGGGGTGTGTGTTAGTGTGTATGGGAGGCATATGTGTGTGAAGGAGGGAGGTTACGGTTAGGTTAGGTTAGGCATACAAAGCAACATAAATACAAACGGACATGGCCGCCCTACGCAATGATCCGACTTGAATCATAACACAAACATAATATAATATAACAGGCCACATGACGCTATGAAACCCTATGTTGTGTTCAGGGGCGGGAATGTGATCAGAAATAGACAACTCCGCTGCTACATAATTAATCTTGACCGAGACAAACAGAAATAGCGAGTTAAACAGGCGAGAGCTAGAACAACTGATCCTGTGACACCAAGCCTGAGTGATGGCAGCAATAACAGCAGCAGGTCGGTAAGCTGTGTACACCCTGACCTTTGAAACAGGTTAACGTATTATGCAGCACCTGTGGATGGCCTCGACTGGCGTTCCTCCCTTACCTATGTCATGACAAAGGTATACATAAAACAACGGGATATAAACCTACCATTATATATACCCCATTTCCCACTGGGCTGACTCGGTAATGTGTTCATTTTCACCTCTGGGACGGAGTTGTGTTTAATCTACTTAAGAGGATTTGTTTCGGGGTTGCATTTAGTTAACCCAATAGCCTCCTTTGCTGATCCGAGTGGTAGAGATTTTTTCTCGCGCGAGGGATGTTTTCTTCTCCAAGTGTGGTACTTAACGTAGCCTGTGGCCAATCGTTCATAACTTTTGTATTTTTTATCCTTTTCAAAGAATAAGATCCTCCCCCTCCCCCCCCGCCCTCAAATCCCGCCCGCCCTGCAGTGACGCCATTGCTCCGAGAAGATAAATTTGTTTCTGACCATGGCTTTGTTCGTCCTGGAAATAATATACTGTATATCTGTCTGGCCTTGTCCTTGTTGTCACGAGGAAAAATTCATGTGTCTAATATTGTCCTCGTTCATCCTGAGGAAAAAAGGTATTCGTGTGTGACAGTGTACTTGTCCATCATGGGAAGATAAATACTCTCTGGGTCTAGGCGAGCGTTTAATCTCCAAGTATAAACATGGCTGCCTCTCCACTTACAAATCATATAGATCAAATAAAAATTTCAGAGCCTCTTTCAAACGTTTGCGACCTTGCCTTAGAGGATTATATATATTTGTATTATTTATCTTTATTCATGGCGCTGTAAGGGGAATGTGAACGTGAAAGTAACAATGAATTTCTCCCAAGAAGAAAAAGTCGAAATTGCCTTCGTGTGTTCATGCATTGTTGATGAGGAGAGGCTCTCGACAACCTGGAATTTGATAACAATAACTTTAGTGCGATAACTTAAACCTCTCTAGCACGATAACTTGACCCCTTTAGTACGATAACCTCTTCAGTAAGATAACTTGACCTCTTCAGTTCGATAACTTGGTAAATAGTAATACAATGGTGCACAACCTTAGGACCATGTAATACAGTGTGTGTGTAAAGTTTCAGGTCGTTAACTGCTTCCGTTATGATGCTGTGTGTGTGTGTGTGTGTGTGTGTGTGATTATTGATGTCATCGTTAATTTTTTTAAGTTCTCCAAATTTATCAAAGCCATAGAATTTGGGAGGTAAATTTTTGTAGATGAAATTTAATTCCCCAGCCCAAGATAATTTTAAAGTCCTACCCTTGCAGGAGCGTAGATTTGCGTAAGTAAAAAAGCTCGTGCTTACATATTGAATTTGAAATTTGTGATTTTTAAACACAGTTCGCTTTTACTTTTATTTTTATCCTCTTCACCACTGATCGGCTCGTTATCCTCTTGGGCGATGGGTCACGTCTCTGTTATGCACTGCTGGCAAGTACTGACGTGCACTGTCTCCTGAATGTATCTGAACCTACTCCAGTCTGGTCTTGAAACAGCTCACACTCGGTGCCGTCACAACACTCTCTGGCAGACTGTTTCAAGAGTTCACAACTCTCCGAAAAAGTTTGCCCTTACAGTTTTCTGGGCTTGAGGCTTATACAACCTTGAACTGTGACTTCTTGTGGGGCGAGCGTCCGCCAGCTCCAGGTAAGGACACTCGACTGAGTAGTGCCCTTTGAGATGTTTATACACTTCAATTAGGTCCCCCCTTGCCCGCCTGTAGTATAAGCTAGGCAATTGCAGCGCTCTAGTCTCTCTGGGTAGCTGAGGTGCCGAGGTCCAGGCACCAGTCTGGTGGCCCTCCTTTGGACATTTTCAATCAACTGATAGTCACTAGCGTATCTCGGCAGTACTCCAGGCAGGGAAGCACCTCGCTCTTGAAGATATCTGAACGACCTTCTCATAAGATTTAATAACTTAGTTGCTTCATTCGCCTTCTTCTCACAATGCCCCTATAACTTCAGTTCATTGTCGACATACACACCTAGGTCCTTTTCACATTCAGTCTCAATTAATGCAGTTTCTATGTCTCGTTGGAACATATGATACGCTTCCTTGCCGTTGGTTTGTCCCAGGTGCATCCCCTTGCACTTCGTGACATTGAATCTTAGCTGTCATTTCGTCGACCATTTTTGAAGCTCACTGAGGTCCTTCTGCAGCTCTTCATAGTCTGCTTGGGTCTTAATTTCCCTAAATAACTTGACATCGTCCACAAACATTTGTATGGAGGAATGTACAGCTCTCAAGAAATCATTTATGTTCAAAATCACAGCAAAAACTATTTACTTCAACCTGTTTAGTAATATAAGTAAGGAAAATTACCTTAAAAGGGCTAAACTTATGTAGTTTATTTGCAAAAGTACAATTACTAATAACTGATGACAAACTTTATACAAAACAAAGGTCACAAATAATGAGTGAACAGCTCAGCAACTCACTCTAAAAGTAAATCCTAAACCCCAGAATATAATAAGTAATCACTCTAGAACAGTAAGAGTACAATAACACAAGATAGTTAAGGTTTGGGAGATAGGAGACCAGGGCCCAGAGTCACTACACAACCGTAAGAACGATTCACTAACGTTTCCTAACTTAGCTGTGGTGATCGTATGAACTCTGGCATTAGTTCGGCTATTTTTCAAAATGGCGGCTATTTTTAAGATGGCGGCCATTTTTCAAGATGGGAAATCATATGCTGAGCACTTTCTATAGAGTCTACGGCCATTTTCTAGTAGCCAAAGTAGCTAGCCAACAACACTTACAAGGATGTCTTCTCTAAAGAAGTCTCTCGAATGTTTGTAGGCAGGGCGGGATTTACCAATAGGCCAAGTAGGCCATTGGCGTAGGGCCCACCGGTATCTGGGTGCCCACTGAAACTAATTTGTCGCGCAGCGTGCCAGCGTATAACCTTGTTTCAAGTGTACACCGAGTATTTCATTATATAATATAGTCACAACCATAAAGGCCCTGTACAATAAGTATAGGGCCCGGAGTATGGGGCCCCTGTACAATAAGTATAGGCCCGCAGTGGTTGAAACATGCAAACGTTGGTGAGTTTGGCCTGGGACCCACAAGTAGGTAAATCCGGCTCTGTTTGTAGATAAACTACGGTTAGAACGTAGAACAATGTAGTGTGAAGGCGCTTTAGATGCGTGCATAGGGATAAACTATTGATTGTAACACAAAATTCTCAATATTCTTTTGGCGCAACAAATGGAATAATGTTAGAGAAATTTGCTTAAATATCCATTGCTTAATTCATCTGTAGCAATAAAGATTGAGTTAATTTAATAATATGCTCCTCGTGCATCCATAAAACACACGTGTGGTGAACTTGGGTTTAGGCTCGTCGTTCAAGTAAACACTGTGGGTGGTGTTAGACGTGTGGTGTGAAGGGTTCGGAGAAGGTTTACCGATAATATAAGTGTGGAAAGGGAGATTTTACTGCATTTAAACAACAAGAATTTTCTTGAAGAAATCGTAAAGGATTTGGCATAATATTACTTCACCGTCCTGAAGGAATGAAGCACATACCAAGTGATCACCAGTAAATGGTACCGGGGAACATAAAATTGTACTTTAACAAGTGAAAAGCCGTACATATGATACCAGGCTCGTCATGAATTCATACGACATATTCAGAAAACTTACAAAGGGAATCAAATTTAATAACAAGAAGTTTAAAAGTGATTTTCAGAAGTCTGGGGTAGGTAATTACGTTTTTGTTTAACGAGTGTTAACATCATATTCTGGGTAACATTTTGCCGACCAATGGTTCGGTGCTGTGCAAGATACAGTATCTAACTCTGAGAAATAAGTAACAGGTGACATTTTGCGCAATAGCTATGCAGAATAGTCACACCACAAAATATCTACTCAAGTTTGGTTTCAGATATAGTGTCAATAAAGCTATTGTTCTTTAAAATCTTGGGTAAATTTTTAGGTAAAGTTGCCCATAAGGGTTTTGGACATGAAACTTAAGTTTTTCCGATGTTTTTTTATGTGTTTTGAACGATTCTGACCTTCATTTCTATCGCAAATGAATCGTTGATAAGAAAAACAAGCGGTAGAAGCATTGTTAGAAGACCTCACCAACTAACCACACCTATCTTCCTAGCCGGCGGTCCGACTAATTACCCAAATATAGCCGGAATGAAGTCAAATAATGGTCCTAGATGAATAAATTGGACTGCCAATCACTTCTCGACTAGTATTTGGGTAATTCCTCGCTCCCTCGGTACATGCACGCGATCTATTAACTCAGATTAAAGTAAGCTTGCCAATTTTTTGTGACTTTCTGACACCAAATACTAGTCGAGAAGTGATTGGCAGTCCGATTTATTCATCTAGGACCATTATTTGACTTCATTCCGGCTATATTTGGTAGGTTTTTTTCAATGGTTGGGTCAAGTTCTATTAGGTTCTAGTAAATGTCGCCTCTTTTATAAGGATAAGTTTCCATGCCTAACAAAAATATGGTTAGGTATGTTTATAGCTACACAATGATCGACTGATGGCAAAATAAATACCAAATGCTGCCAGAGTCATGGTCATATATAGTTCTCGCGGTGTTCACTGGTAATCAGCGATTTGACAATTAGTTAACCTTATTTTAAGCTACATAGTATAATCAACCAGTAATAACTAAAATCATCTACCACCACCACTTGTAATCTGATCTTGAGCAAAGAGTTGGAGGATATTATGCAATCTGGGTAGTTATTTCGCAGGCCTTCATGTGTTTTTTTGTTCCGTACATGCGCAGTTCCGCATAGTAAGATGGTAGATATTTCATTTGTGACATTCCGCACAAAACCAGTTTTACCAGCTACCTAACAAAAAACTATCTGAAAAATAAAGTTCTTTCCATAGCTGCTACACTGTGGGTGTCATGTTGCTAGTACAGTATTGTACTGTTACTCTCTCATCATTAAATTCACTAGTTATTTCATAAATGAATGGACTTAAGCATTATTTGCATATCATAATAACTGTACCTGTATCTAGTTATACCATTGCCATACAATGAATTCTCTATACTGTAACATTTCCACAGGATCAACAGTCAGTTCAGGAGCTGGGGAATGAGGACAGTTGCATAGCAGATGACTCAAAACCCGAGTCTGATAAAGAACTGTGCTCTGCTGAAGAACAAAACTCAAAACTAGAAGGTAAAATCATTATTTTCTTTTATACAAATTTTTCTGATTTCCTGCAATAGCTACAGTACTTTATGTACTTTTATCAGCCTAATTATATAATATCTACCATAACAGTTTAATAATAATAATAATAAACGGTTTAGTAATAGAGTTGCAGTATGCGGTATGGTATGATATACCGTATAGACAGACACACAATATATCCATACTCCCTTAAGCCAGATGGCTTGTTAGAGGGAGTATGGATATAGCACACAATGTCAAACATTTGGTATTTAAGGTAAAGTGGCCAGCACTGCACTCAATGGCCATCACTTCCTCAGTTGTAAATTTATGTACTGTACTGTATTCATACAGGGTTGGGTGGACTGGGGATGCCTTGGGCATGAACCAGTGACCTTTAAAATAGGAGGTGAGTGCTCTTGCATCTCATTTACCTGTTTTGTATACTGTGCTGTGCTGTACTGTATATCCAAGTACCTTATACAGTGTACGAACGGTTTAAGTTCCTTGAAAACCATTCATTAAGGTAATTTTTGTTTCTCGAATAACTTAACTGTAATTTAGAGTCTTAACACATTAAAAAATAATAAATTATACATTAGTACATTACCTTAAGGGACCATACTTTATTCGTATAATCGAGACTAGCTTTTATTTAATAAAAAGAGATGTAAGAACACAAAATTCATAAAAGGGAATTTTTGTTGCTTGAATCTTTATATAGCAAGGGATACCTGTACATTGTAACCTTTGCTTCCGTTTCATCACACCCATGGAATTTGAGGAACTGGTCCACTGCTTCCAAAATTAGAAAAGTAGATTCAAACTCCAAGTTGAAATTAAAGGGGTGAATGGACATTAGGACACCCGAGTGGAAAGCACCCTTCAATGTGTGGCTGGCATAAGTCTTTGGTGAAAGGCTTTTGTATACCTGTACATGTTATAACAAGTGGAATAAGAGTGAATTTCCCATATTTTACCGCTATGTCCTTATTAAAACCTCACAATGCTGAGAATAATTAAGAATACAGTACTGTAGATTGATAATGCCTGGAGATAACCTTGCTAATTGGCCTGTGTAATTAATTATTTTAAAATTAGTATATTTGTTTGCAAAGGTTGGTGCAGGTTGGTCAGCATGGTGCATTATGGATCACTTAGGTGCCATAGTAAGAAACCCTACTTTTACATAATTTGTCAAGGAGAAAGTCCATGAGTATGCTTATAATCAGAATACCAGTACCCCTTATACTGTACTGGCCCAGTTAAGTCAAAAGTTTTTGATGCTTGGCTAATTTTCAGAACAAAATAGGAAATGTTCTGAATCTTGGGAACATCATAATTGTAGAAGGGAATCTACCCCCACGCAGGGTCATGGCTATGAAGTTTGTGTATTGCCACAGATGGCAGTGAGAATGAAGAAGGTGGCCTCAGTATGCTGACTGATGTACAGTTTGGAGGAGCTGCTTCAGACAAAAAGAAGAAGAAAAAGACCAAGAAGAGTGCCAAGCAAAAACAGCTAGAACTCCATCAAGAACAGGTAACTAACAAAAATTATACAAAATATTAACATTTTATTCACAAAAACTTCCAATTTATGATATTTGTTGTAGAACAAACTTTAAATGCATAAGATTATCATTGATTGCTTATATTGTATGTTTTTCTTGTGAAGCATGCTAACATATTTGATTGGTGTATCAGGTGAACCACATGCGCAAGAAGAATGGGATTCATGTATGGGGAGCTGACGTGCCTGAGCCTCTGGACTCTTTTGACAAGGTGTGTGTTTTGTCTGTTTGTTTTCATTGATTTCACACAAATTAACCTAGACTTGAAGCATGAGGTTCTTTCAGTCTGTCTATAACTTTGACATCTTATTCCCTTCAATATTTCATTTGTGAATGCAAATAAAATCCTTCCCACACACTTGAGCCACTGACCATCTCCAACATCTATGTTGTGTTAAGAACTTCACCAATTTATTTAGTTTTAACTATCCTAAAAGTAAATTCATAGCTTCTAGTTTGTCCTAAGAGATTGGACTCTGTGAAAAGGATGACACTTAACTTAGGAAGCATGCATAGGTAGGAAATTAGAAGGAAGGAAAAAGGAAAGCTCATAGCAGTCACAGCTCAGACCCTGGGCTTTAGACTAGCAGAATTTGGATCATCTGTGGTGTGGTTCCTATAATTATTGATGAAGTAAATGTGAAGAAGTTTTTCATTTTTACTTCCCATAGATAATAAATTCTTGGCTAGTTTACATACTTTATACTGTATATACAGGTATATGGTATCACAAAGTGACTACATTGCTTACCCAACCAGGAACCTTACCATGAATTTGATAGTGAATATTTGCACATGTTAGTTTCTTAATTAGTTAATTGATCAGGATTTTGGAAAAGAGATTACGTGAATAATCAAAAGAAGAAATAGAAAATGTTTGAAGTTCAACCCTAGACAGAATTGTTCTGTGAATTATGAATATTTGGCCTCAAAATTTAATAAAGAGGTAATAATAGAGGCGCCCACAAATTTAAGAATATGAACTTGTATTTCGTGATTTATAGCGACTCCAAATTTGTATGAGTTTTTCATTATGAGTTATTACAAAAAATCTTATGTTGTAGTCCTCTTTACTGAGTACTTCTGCAGCTTTAGATTACCTGTGCAGTATTTTTTTAATTTAGAATTTAGAAAATTCATATACATAAACTGACTGAGGTGGTACTATAGCTTCTCTTCAGGTATTAGTAGATTGTAGCTGAGGATGACAGTTAGTAGCTCCTTATGCAGTAGTATTATGTGGATGTGTGCCTGTAGACTAGACTGGGATCTGTATCTTATGTTTGTAACAATTCAAAAAGAATATGTCAGGTTGCTTTGAATGGCTTAGTATAGTTAGTGAGGTAGTACATTGTATGCTGTGCTGGTGATAGGGTGTACCAGTACAGTGTATCATTGCCCTGATAAGGATAGTTACTGACTTGTAAATTAATATATATCAAATTTACAATAAGGATGAAAGGGTTTGAAATAGGTATCTTCTTTCCTTGTATAGTTGCTGGAACGTTTTGGTGTAAATGAAATCATTACAAGCAACCTTCGTAGTCAAGGATTTGCCAGCCCAACACCCATCCAGATGCAGGCCTGGCCTCTCATGCTACAGGGCCGGGAAGTACTTGGGTGTGCACCCACTGGTTCAGGTGATATTTTCATCCTTTATATATACAGTCGTTATTAATATTAGAATTGAGATCAGTTTAGGGGTAGTGAAAATACAGTTGACATTGTGTAATTTTCTTTCTGCTCTTTTATAGTCATATTACAGTACTGTATTGTGTTAAGATATTATACTGTAGTCGTCATCACGTTGTTACAGCCATTATCCACATTGGCATGGAATAGTAAACATCAAAACTGTATTGCATTTCTACAGGTAAAACAGCAGCTTTCCTAGTTCCTCTGTTGCATCAGTTGGGTGGCCCACAACGGAAAGGATTTCGTGCTGTTATTCTCTCACCTACTCGTGAACTTGCCAGGCAGACACACAGGTCAGTCTTTGTTTGTACAGTAGTTCACAGTCGAAGTTTACTGAGCAGCACCCAGGTTTTCATACAAGCTAACACTTTGTTGTGTTTAAATTAAAATCATTTACCTTCTCATTGTTAATATTTCATATGAAGTAAAATATTTATAATGTGCCACATTGCCTACTCCTCATCTACAATCCATCTCACCCAATTTCAAATCTGGAGTTAAGTTAAATGTTCATCAAGCATTGGGAGAGCTTTCTCCTTTGTCTTATTAAGGCTTCAGACTAAGGTGACCTCCAATACCTGTATAGCCACAGAAGTTAGATTTTGATTATCCTTTCATACATTGTCAGTATACAGGATATACAGCAATTGGAATAACATTGATGATTGAAGCTATACAGATATTTTTAGTGGCATATAGGTGAGAAGTTTGTGTAAATTAGATATTTGCCATAAGAAACGTACTGTATTGGATAAATTGAATGTACTGCTTATGTGAATTTCAAAGTCACACATAATGTAGATACAGTACTAGTAGTTGATGTTTGTGTGGAGACAGGTACCTGTAGGAAGATTAGTGAATGTTTTAGAAAAGAGATCTAATTTAACAAGTATAGAAATAAATGGCTCAAATGTAGAAAAAATATGATGTGACTTACTCAAGGAAGAAGCAAATATGTAATTATTATCAGAAATTGAATTGTCATATTGATTGCATATACTGTAGATTTAAAAGACCTGTTTTGTGTCCAGTGTTTATCCTCATCAACAATTTCGGCCATTTTTCCGTGTTTGCATGTATTAGCTGCAATTACCTGCTGGCAACTATTTGGTAAAACCTGAATGGGATTCCCCCCTCCCCCTTCTCATTCACCACTGCAAACCCATGGTGCCAGCCCTGAAAATATATCAGAGACCAAGGGTTGGACACAGCTATGGTGACCTGGTTGCCATCAGGCTTGTTGAAAAGTATCAAGTTTTACGGCTGGATGCCCTTCCTACTGTCCACTTGATATGGGCAGTCAGTCAATCATATGTCAATCTTGGCTCAAATTTATGATAAGTTTAATGTTCTTTTTTTGTGTTTATACTATACTATACTACTGTTGTAATGATGTTTCCAGAGAGTGTGTGAGACTAGCTGAGGGGCTGGGAATACGTGCATTCATCATTAGTAATGTTAGCAAAGCCATGGAGAAATTTGGCCCTCAATCTGCTCAGAAGTTTGGTAAGTAACTTAATTTTGCACATATACTTTCTTGGACATTGATGTACTCTATAGTATTCACTGCTCCAGTACCACTATCAAAATAGGAAGGTGGATAAAGATGCCTGCTGTTTATATTGTACATTATCTGCTTAGAGGTTTTGATGACAGTTTTAAGGGATAAAAGTAAATGTTAAACTACTATCAACTTTTTGGTTTACATTTGATACTGTTCTTTTAGGAGATAGTGAATTAAATTAAAAGCTCGATCCCCAGAGAAATACAGAGATGGGGAGAATTGGTAAAGACAACCCAAAAACATTTGTTATGGAAGGCTATTGTCCCCATTCCTCTGAACTTTTAGAGCGTGGTATTAATACCTATCGAATAAGACTGTGTTTAAATCATGATCAATCAAGATAAGGTAATTAATTATCATTGAATTTTCAGATGTACTTGTAACAACACCAAACCGCCTGGTGTACCTCTTGCAGGAAGTTGATGGTTCACCCCTCAATTTATCCAAGTAAGTGCTAACTACTGTTGAAGTTCTGGTAGGTCAGCCATCTGGGTTTACTGTGGCCATCTACATGCGTCTTAACTGATATACCATACTGTATTGTTTCTAGTTAAAGGATATGACTTAATATTAAAAATAACCAACAATTCTATGGAGATACTGTACGGTGTTTTGAAAGCGGAAACTATTTTTATATACATTGAAGGATGGTAATAAAATTTTTGTGCTTGTAGTGTGGAGTGGCTAGTCATAGATGAGAGTGACCGTCTGTTTGAGGCAGGAGAACATGGCTTCAGAGACCAGCTGGCAGTCGTGTACCAAGCCTGCACGGGGCCCAATATCAGACGAGCCCTGTTTTCTGCCACATTTGCCCATGAGGTTCAGGACTGGTGCAAACTGAACCTTAACAATGTTGCCATGGTGTCTGTGGGCATCAGGTAAGTTGTATTTATGAAAATTGTAATTATATTTTATGCTTCGGCTTTATAGGTATTAACACTCATGCATCAGTAAAATTGTATGTATATTGTTGCAGGTATCTTAAGAGTTGTACCTACTACGAGATGAAGTTCACAGTATTGTTTACTTTCAGGAACACTGCATCAGAGGATGTGAAACAAGACCTCAAGTTCTGTGGTGATGAAAGTGGGAAGCTTTTAGCTCTTCGAGATATTTTAAGAAAGGTTTGAATCTTATGCTTGTGTTCTGTGTCATTTATTAACTTTTGAATGGAGGAGTTTGTTTGGTTATGATTTCTTCTTTTCTTGCATTTTATCTTGGAAATAAAGTTTTCCTTGAAAGTAATTGTTGCTTTATAGTGTTTGATGTACTATTCTTACTCCAAAATCTCATTGCTTCCCATACCTTTCTTTGAACGGAAAATACATTTACTTTCATACTACTATATCCCTGTGCTCTTTGTTTTCTTTTATCTATTTTTATTATTGTTTTCTACCAGTATCTGGGTTTGCTCGGGTGATATGGAGAACCTGAGAGAGTAAGCAAAAAATGATTGGTACATAGGGTGTATGTTTCAAAGTACATGGATGGTAAAAGGAAGAGGGGAAGACCATGAAGGATATTGTACAAGGATGGGGGTGAATGATGTCTTAGAAGTGAGGGGGGGATGAACAATAAAAAAGCAGTGGTACAAAAGAAGATACAGGAGCATGGTGTTGAGGAGATTATATGAATGTCTGTGTTTGCTCTTGATTACAGGTACCCTTAAGCATAGTAGGAAAAGTCTTGCTACCCAACAGCTCATCCTATGGGCCTTGTTCCTCACTCATTCACTCATAATGTTACTTTATCGATTTCCATCTCCTCACATCTAGTACATCCTTCATCCCTTCCTGCCGTCTCTCTCTTAGTCTTTCCCATTCTCCCACTCTAACCATGAAGATGTTGAATAACCATGGAAACATAATACATCCTTGATTAAGTCTTACTGCCACAGGGAACTAGTTTTCCTCTTCCTGACAACCTCTATCAAAGGATTATTTCTTGCTATAAAATCTCTGGCCAGCATTCAACAATTTCCCGCATATATTGTCAGTGTTTTCCATATTGTTTTTTTCTGTTTACTGTATCAAAGCCCTTTCCAGAGCTATAAATGCCAATAGCAAAGTTTTCCTCTTCTCTTGATCCTCACGACTTCTTCCTTTTCTGTACTAACACTTCTTCTTCTTATGTACTCTTTGTTTTTGCAACATTTATTTCAGTACGGTAATATGTTTACCCTATTAGAGTGGAAGTGTTAATATCAATATCCTCATTTAACTGTAGTACAGTAATTCCTTTTATTTTAAGATATTAATATAGGGAATACTTTTGACTCCAACTTCTGTATTTCAGGGTTATGAGCCACCTGTTCTACTGTTTGTACAAACAAAGGAGCGAGCTAAAGATTTGTTTAAGGAGCTGATATATGATAATATTATGGTGGATGCCATTCATTCTGATCGTACACAGCTGCAGGTAACTTTTTCTATTTAATTAAAAAAAATTCATGTCACTGAGCCTTTGGAGGGTGAGCAACCATGTTTTATTTTGGACTGTTAGCAATATACATGACTGGGAAAATAAGCCATGGTTTCATGCCAACCATTAGAAGAATGGTATAGGATAATATACAGTACTGATGCTTTCTCTTTCTTTTCAGCGTGACAATGTAGTTCGAGCATTTAGAGAAAGAAAAATATGGGTTTTGATATGTACTGAACTCATGGCTAGAGGTATTGACTTCAAAGGTGTCAACCTCGTCATCAACTTTGACTTCCCACCGTCAGCCATTAGTTACATCCACAGAGTAGGACGAACAGGACGAGCTCACCACCAAGGTCATGCCATCACATTTTGGACAATGGATGACAAACCTTTCCTAAGAAGGTGAGGATGTGGACAACACTTCAGCAATTAAGTTTGTACAATTTATCAGGAAATTTATTACTTCAGTGGTGACAAAAAAAATTAGACTAATAGAAAGGATAAAGGCAAAGACGCATAGCAATTTTTTTCCAGTATACGGTATCAGGAGAATACTGAAAAATATTGAAAATCCATCAATTATGCAATGGGTATTAAGGCTTAATAAATTTTCTAGCTTCAGTCCTTAGTGTCAGATTGACTCGAATACTGTATCAGGATAGGTTTGTGGATTATCTTACATTACTATACTGGTAGTGTTGGTGAGTCAGTAAATCAATTGACTGAGTGTGTTTCATAATTGGCCTTGCAGTACTCAAAGGTGGTACACTCACAGACTGGAATGTAATTTGGTTTAGTGCTGTCCATGACCCAAGTCATAGTCAAGATTTTATATTAAAAGTTGTTCATTTTCAGATACACTAAATGTATTGTACTTTATGTAAATCAGCAATGTTGCTATTATTACTTTAATATTTTGTTGCACTGTTCTCTGTTAATTACACAATAGTTTCCTTATTTCTTAAAGCCCTTTGCAAAATAAGCACACATAGGAGTGAAATAACTAACAGTACTCATATAAGTAAGGGAAGTAAGAGAATTTAAAATTATACTTAAGAGCTGGATAGTTGTACTTGATAAAGAAGTGTGACCTGAAGATAGTGCAGATATATTTGACTTCATTTTTAAAAGTTTACATCCATTTGTGTATGTGTGGTTTATATGGAGTACAGGTTATCCAAATAATAGACCTGTTTACATTCACTCTGTTCTTTCTTTGTGTTGAGAAGGAATTGTTTATACAGTAAGTCCTTGTATAACGTTGCCCCTGACAACGTTGTTTTGTTATAATGTCGCTACTTTAGATACCCATGATTCCAACAACATCCCGACCGATTTGTTATAACGTCGTCAAGGACAACTTTGTATGGCGTAACCCCCTCTCTCTTCTTGGCGCTCTACGCTCTCTCGCGGAGCGTCACAGCGTCCCCAAGCATACCCAGTCTTTGTTAGGCTTCCACAGCGTATGTGTGTGTTTAAGTGTTTTTGCTCTAAATACTGAACTCTAACCATTCGAAATGGCTTCCAAGCGCTCATCAAGTGCTAGTGTTGTGAAGAAGCAATACAATACCATTAGAGAGTACAATACAAAATGATTTAGTTTATTTATCTTTTTGGATGTATAAAATATTCTATTTTCTATAAAAATTCCATTGAATTTATGTATATGTAGTGTTTTTTATAGGGCAAAGGGAGGCTGGGAAATGTAACTAGCATATTTTATCTATTTCTTATGGGGAAAATTGATTCCGTTAACGTTGCGTTTTTCAAGAACGGAACCACGGCGTTAAATGAGGACTTAATGTATTGAGCTTTTCAACTGCTGTGGTTATTGCACTGATCACTTTACTGGTGCTTAGATGCTCTTTAAACTTATGCTACCTCAACTAGTTCAGCTTGTTGACTTTACTCTCACTAGTAATAGAGATTTCTTTTATTTTTTAATTTATATCAACTTGCTTTAGTGAATTTTATTTAAATTTTTTTATTTCAGTGTTGCACAGGTGATTCACAGTTCTGGTCAGGAGGTGCCAAGTTGGATGTTGGAACTCAAGAAGTTGAGGAGAAAGGAAAAGAAGAAGTTATCCACACAGCAGCCAGATCGAGGTCATGTCTCACAGGGAGTTCTCTATGAGCAGCTAAACAAACGTAGACAGAAGTAAGGTTCATTCTGTTTTGAGCCGCCATTGCTGAAGTGGATAAGTGTCAGAGAAGTGTTTGATTCAGAAACTATTCCAAAGCTCTGATGTATTATTTTGAATTACAGTAAACCCTTGCTATTTGCAGGGGTTAGGTTCCAAGGAAGGGCGAGAATAGGCAAAACCGCGAAGAGCAACTTATACTACCTTAGTACACTACTATATACCTATACCAAACAACTGACCAGCTGCGGCAGCACTCATCCCCTCTTTTAACTTATCTAATAATTCAACTTTCTTTATCAGGGTCATCACTGACTTCTGCCTTTTACATTTCACTCCACTAGCATCACTAACACTGACACTAGGCAGTCTTTAAGGGGCCATTTCATACAGAAACACTAAAGTTTTGAGAGTACAACATGAGATGCTGCGTGGGGTGACTTGTTGTGCTGCGGGAAAAGGCTCACAAGCTAGCCACCATCTGCTTTCCGCGAATCTTTGAAATCTCGAATATCAAACCCACAAATGGCAAGGGTCTACTGTATTTTGGTATTTGTGTTTCTAATTTTTATTTTTGGAAAATTTGTGTAGCTGCAAGTTTGCTTTTACCATCTTATTCTCTATATTTATGCAACATCTATTCTTTCCTCAGAGAAATGGTGAAGAAAAGCAAGAAAATGAAGTTTACAAAAAATGCAGCAGAAGAGAATAGGGTTGAGAGAGACAGGGCAACACAGAAATAGCAAGTGGGTCAGATTTAAGAGACAGGTCAGAAGCAGCAGAAATAATAAACAACAAGAAAGGCCTAAAGAGTAATACAAAGCTTATTGTAATTTTTTATTGCAATCTTTCAATAAAGAATCCACGTAACAACAATCTACTGTATATATAAAGACCTACTCATTTCCCAGTTTCAGTAATTGTATTATGTCTTTAGAAAATGCATGATTGAATGAGGGACTGTATAATGGAATTGTTAAGTTAAAGTAATTATACTGTATACGAGTGTAAAACTTGGACTCTGGATGGAAGAGGAAGAAGCAAATTAAAGCAACAGAAATTATATATTTGATGGTGATATCTGGGCTGAATAGGATGCAAAGAATAAGAAGTACTGCACAAACATAATTTAGATGATGTGGATGTGTAAATAGTGTCTTAACAGAAAGGTAACCAGGGCGTGCTAAGGTGGTAATACTATATCAAAAGAATGCTAAGTGTGGTGCTTGATAAAAAAGGAAAGCTGTTCACTTCAGAAGTAGATGATAAGAAGAAAATGTCTTTACTTGAAATATGAAGTTTTAATAAATATCCAAAAAGCAGCAGAATGCATGAATATAATACAAGGATGGTGTTGAAAGGCTTATACTGATGTTAAAGCAGTTACAGTTAGTGAATAGACTTAAATGACTTTTCTTTTTCATGATTTCAACCACTTTACTGCACGGTGTGAAAAGATTAGCAAGAATAGATATACAAAAGGTAATCAGGAATTTCCAGAAAGCTAATGAACAGGATTAATTGATGCAATTCCAAGTTCTTGGGGCGATGCTGCTTGTGGAAGGGCCCCTGGGGGCGCCGTCGCCCCTGGCAGAGACCCTGACGCCCCTGGAAAGGCACCCACTATGACTAGGAGGGCCCATACCAGTGCTGAGGGCCCTAGGAGGGCCCATAGTGGCGCTGCAGCCCTTGGCAGGGTCATTTGGGGCAGAGGCGCCCCATAAAGGGACCCTGGGTGAGACACCGCTTCTGGAAGTGCCACTGAATGCGCCAACTCTGTGGTATGGCCCCAGGGGGCGCCGCCGTCCCTGGGAATATCCCTCAAGGCGCCGCCGTCCCTGGGAATACCCCTCAAGGCGCCCCCGTCCTTGTAAGGGTCACTGGGATCGCCGCTATCCCTGTGCGGGTCCCATGGCCATGCAAGGAACGGAGACGTCCCAAGGGCCCTCTCAGGGTCGGCGGTGGCCCCAGGGGACCTGTCAGGGGCGCTGGATCCACCAGGGGCACTATTTAGGGACAACCGCAATCCTAGAGGCCTTCTCAGGGAAGGCGGCGTCGACAGGGGCTCCTCCAGGAACAGGCGAGCTTCCATGGGCCTCTGAGGGATGGCAACGCTCCAAGGGACCCTCGCAGGGACGGCAACGCTCCTAGGGACCCTCACAGGGACGGCGGCGCCCCCATGGGCCCTGCTATGGGCGCTAGCTACCCTAGGGGCGCTAGCGACCCTAGGTACCCTCACAGGGACAGCCTTGATCCCTGGGGCCTTCCCTGGGACAGAGGCGCCTCTAGGTACGTTCCTAGGGACCGTGGTGTTCCCAGAGGCCCTGCCAGCAGCAGTGGCGCCTTCAGGGGCCCTTCCAGAGGCGGTGGCTCCCCTAGGCCTCTTTATGGGGCGCCACTGCTCCAAGGGACCCTGCCAAGGCCTGTAGCTCACAATAGGTCCTCCTAGGGGAGGCGGCGCCCCAAAACAATGGATAGTGGTGTGGTACATATTGCATTCTTCAAGTAATCTCTTACTTAACTGTGATTGGTGGAATGAGAGGTCACGTCATCAAATTACAGGCAATAGGAAAACAGAGGAATCAGTCAGCACAACACCCCAACTTATGTTTTGCTGTTGGATATTTATTCTCCTTTTCATTGTTCAGGTTGCGAAAATACTGTAAATGCTATTTAACGTCATATCTCCCAGAGTTTAAATAGTGAAACGAAAATAAATATCCAACAGCAAAGCATAAGTTGGGGTGTTGTGCTGACTGATTGCTCTGTTCTCCTATTGGCTGTAATTTGATGACGTCACATCTTGCTCCACCAATCACAGTTAAGTAAGGGATTACTGGACGAATGCAAAATGTAAGACAAAACTGTGAAGTTCTTAGGGTGATGCTGCTTGTGGAAGGGCCCCTGGGGGCGCCGTCGCCCCTGGCAGAGACCCTGACGCCCCTGGAAAGGCACCCACTATGACTAGGAGGGCCCATACCAGCGCTGAGGGCCCTAGGAGGGCCCATAGGGGCGCTGCAGCCCTTGGCAGGGTCATTTGGGGCAGAGGCACCCCATAAAGGGACCCTGGGTGAGACACCGCCTCTGGAAGTGCCACTGAATGTGCCAACTCTGTGGTTTGGCCCCTGGGGGCACCGCCGTCCCTGGGAATACCCCTCAAGGCGCTCCCGTCCCTGTAAGGGTCACTGGGATTGCCGCTATCTCTGTGAGGGTCCCTTGGCCATGCAAGGAACGGAGGCGTCCCGAGGGCCCTCTCAGGGTCGGCGGTGGCCCCAGGGGACCTGTCAGGGGCGCTGGATCCACCAGGGGCGCTCTTAGGGACAACCGCAATCCTAGAGGCCTTCTCAGGGAAGGCGGCGTCGACAGGGGCTCCTCCAGGAACAGGCGAGCTTCCATGGGCCTCTGAGGGATGGCAACGCTCCAAGGGACCCTCGCAGGGACGGCAACGCTCCTATGGACCCTCACAGGGACGGCGGTGCCTCCATGGGCCCTGCTATGGGCGCTAGCTACCCTAGGGGCGCCAGCGACCCTAGGTACCCTCACAGGGACAGCCTTGATCCCTGGGGCCTTCCCTGAGACAGAGGCGCCTCTAGGTACGTTCCTAGGGACCGTGGTGCTCCCAGAGGCCCTGCCAGCGGCGGTGGCGCCTTCAGGGGCCCTTCCAGAGGCGGTGGCTCCCCTAGGCCTCTTTATGGGGCGCCACTGCTCCCAGGGACCCTGCCAAGGCCTGTGGCTCACAATAGGTCCTCCTAGGGGAGGCGGCGCCCCAAAACAATGGATAGTGGTGTGGTACATATTGCATTCTTAAAGTATTCTCTTACTTAACTGTGATTGGTGGAATGAGAGGTCACGTCATCAAATTACAGGCAATAGGAAAACAGAGGAATCAGTCAGCACAACACCCCAACTTATGTTTTGCTGTTGGATATTTGTTCTCCTTTTCATTGTTCAGGTTGCGAAAATACTGAAAATGCTATTTAACGTCATATCTCCCAGAGTATAAATAGTGAAACGAAAATAAATATCCAACAGCAAAGCATAAGTTGGGGTGTTGTGCTGACTGATTGCTCTGTTCTCCTATTGGCTGTAATTTGATGACGTCACATCTTGCTCCACCAATCACAGTTAAGTAAGGGATTACTGGACGAATGCAAAATGTATGACAAAACTATGAAGTTTTTAGGGCGATGCTGCTTGTGGAAGGGCCCCTGGGGGCGCCGTCGCCCCTGGCAGAGACCCTGACGCCCATGGAAAGGCACCCACTATGACTAGGAGGGCCCATACCAGCGCTGAGGGCCCTAGGAGGGCCCACAGGGGCGCTGCAGCCCTTGGCAGGGTCATTTGGGGCAGAGGTGCCCCATAAAGGGACCCTGGGTGAGACACCGCCGCTGGAAGTGCCACTGAATGCGCCAACTCTGTGGTATGGCCCCTGGGGGCGCCGCCGTCCCTGGGAATACCCCTCAAGGCGCCCCCGTCCCTGTAAGGGTCACTGGGATCGCCGCTATCCCTGTGAGGGTCCCTTGGCCATGCAAGGAACGGAGGCGTCCCGAGGGCCCTCTCAGGGTCTGCGGTGGCCCAAGGGGACCTGTCAGGGGCGCTGGATCCACCAGGGGCGTTCTTAGGGACAACCGCAATCCTAGAGGCCTTCTCAGGGAAGGCGGCGTCGACAGGGGCTCCTCCAGGAACAGGCGAGCTTCCATGGGCCTCTGAGGGATGGCAACGCTCCAATTGACCTTCGCAGGGACGGCAACGCTCCTAGGGACCCTCACAGGGACGGCGGCGCCCCCATGGGCCCTGCTATGGGCGCTAGCTACCCTAGGGGTGCTAGCTACCCTAGGGGCGCTAGCGACCCTAGGTACCCTCACAGGGACAGCCTTGATCCCTGGGGCCTTCCCTGGGACAGAGGCGCCTCTAGGTACGTTCCTAGGGACCGTGGTGCTCCCAGAGGCCCTGCCAGCGGCGGTGGCGCCATCAGGGGCCCTTCCAGAGGCGGTGGCTCCCCTAGGCCTCTTTATGGGGCGCCACTGCTCCCACGGACCCTGCCAAGGCCTGTGGCTCACAATAGGTCCTCCTAGGGGAGGCGGCGCCTCAAAACAATGGATAGTGGTGTGGTACATCTTGCATTCTTCAAGTAATCTCTTACTTAACTGTGATTGGTGGAATGAGAGGTCACGTCATCAAATTACAGGCAATAGGAAAACAGAGGAATCAGTCAGCACAACACCCCAACTTATGTTTTGCTGTTGGATATTTATTCTCCTCTTCATTGTTCAGGTTGCGAAAATACTGAAAATGCTATTTAACGTCATATCTCTCAGAGTTTAAATAGTGAAACGAAAATAAATATTCAACAGCAAAGCATAAGTTGGGGTGTTGTGCTGACTGATTGCTCTGTTCTCCTATTGGCTGTATTTTGATGACGTCACATCTTGCTCCACCAATCACAGTTAAGTAAGGGATTACTGGACGAATGCAAAATGTAAGACAAAACTATGAAGTTCTTAGGGCGATGCTGCTTGTGGAAGGGCCCCTGGGGGCGCCGTCGCCCCTGGCAGAGACCCTGACGCCCCTGGAAAGGCACCCACTATGACTAGGAGGGCCCATACCAGCGCTGAGGGCCCTAGGAGGGCCCATAGGGGCGCTGCAGCCCTTGGCAGGGTCATTTGGGGCAGAGGTGCCCCATAAAGGGACCCTGGGTGAGACACCGCCGCTGGAAGTGCCACTGAATGCGCCAACTCTGTGGTATGGCCCCTGGGGGCGCCGCCGTCCCTGGGAATACCCCTCAAGGCGCCCCCGTCCCTGTAAGGGTCACTGGGATCGCCGCTATCCCTGTGAGGGTCCCTTGGCCATGCAAGGAACGGATGCGTCCTGAGGGCCCTCTCACGGTCGGCGGTGGCCCAAGGGGACCTGTCAGGGGCGCTGGATCCACCAGGGGCGTTCTTAGGGACAACCGCAATCCTAGAGGCCTTCTCAGGGAAGGGGGCGTCGACAGGGGCTCCTCCAGTAACAGGCGAGCTTCCATGGGCCTCTGAGGGATGGCAACGCTCCAAGGGACCCTCGCAGGGACGGCAACGCTCCTAGGGACCCTCACAGGGACGGCGGCGCCCCCATGGGCCCTGCTATGGGCGGTAGCTACCCTAGGGGCGCTAGCTACCCTAGGGGCACTAGCGACCCTAGGCACCCTCACAGGGACAGCCTTGATCCCTGGGTCCTTCCCTGGGACAGAGGCGCCTCTAGGTACGTTCCTAGGGACCGTGGTGCTCCCAGAGGCCCTGTCAGCGGCGGTGGCGCCTTCAGGGGCCCTTCCAGAGGCGGTGGCTCCCCTAGGCCTCTTTATGGGGCGCCACTGCTCCCAGAGACCCTGCCAAGGCCTGTGGCTCACAATTGGTCCTCCTAGGGGAGGCGGCGCCCCAAAACAATGGATAGTGGTGTGGTACATCTTGCATTCTTCAAGTAATCTCTTTCTTAACTGTGATTGGTGGAATGAGAGGTCACGTCATCAAATTACAGGCAATAGGAAAACAGAGGAATCAGTCAGCACAACACCCCAACTTATGTTTTGCTGTTGGATATTTATTCTCCTCTTCATTGTTCAGGTTGCGAAAATACTGAAAATGCTATTTAACGTCATATCTCCCAGAGTTTAAATAGTGAAACGAAAATAAATATCCAACAGCAAAGCATAAGTTGGGGTGTTGTGCTGACTGATTGCTCTGTTCTCCTATTGGCTGTAATTTGATGACGTCACATCTTGCTCCACCAATCACAGTTAAGTAAGGGATTACTGGACGAATGCAAAATGTAAGACAAAACTATGAAGTTCTTAGCGCGATGCTGCTTGTGGAAGGGCCCTGGGGGCGCCGTCGCCCCTGGCAGAGACCCTGACGTCCCTGGAAAGGCACCCACTATGACTTGGAGGGCCCATACCAGCGCTGAGGGCCCTAGGAGGGCCCATAGGGGCGCTGCAGCCCTTGGCAGGGTCATTTGGGGCAGAGGCGCCCCATAAAGGGACCCTGGGTGAGACACCGCCTCTGGAAGTGCCACTGAATGCGCCAACTCTGTGGTATGGCCCCTGGGGGCGCCGCCGTCCCTGGGAATACCCCTCAAGGCGCCCCCGTCCCTGTAAGGGTCACTGGGATCGCCGCTATCCCTGTGAGGGTCCCTTGGCCATGCAAGGAACGGAGGCGTCCCGAGGGCCCTCTCAGGGTCGGCGGTGGCCCCAGGGGACCTGTCATGGGCGCTGGATCCACGAGGGGCGCTCTTAGGGACAACCACAATCCTAGAGGCCTTCTCAGGGAAGGCGGCCTCGACAGGGGCTCCTCCAGGAACAGGCGAGCTTCCATGGGCCTCTGAGGGATGGCAACGCTCCAAGGGACCCTCGCAGGGACGTCAACGCTCCTAGGGACCCTCACAGGGACGGCGGCGCCTTCATGGGCCCTGCTATGGGCGCTAGCTACCCTAGGGGCGCCAGCGACCCTAGGTACCCTCACAGGGACAGCCTTGATCCCTGGGGCCTTCCCTGGGACAGAGGCGCCTCTAGGTATGTTCCTAGGGACCGTGGTGCCCCCAGAGGCCCTGCCAGCGGCGGTGGCGCCTTCAGGGGCCCTACCAGAGGCGGTGGCTCCCCTAGGCCTCTTTATGGGGCACCACTGCTCCCAGGGACCCTGCCAAGGCCTGTGGCTCACAATAGGTCCTCCTACGGGAGGCGGCGCCCCAAAACAATGGATAGTGGTGTGATACATCTTGCATTCTTCAAGTAATCTCTTACTTAACTCTGATTGGTGGAATGAGGGGTCACGTCATCAAATTACAGGCAATAGGTAAACAGAGGAATCAGTCAGCACAACACCCCAACTTATGTTTTGCTGTTGGATATTTATTCTCCTTTTCATTGTTCAGGTTGCAAAAATACTGAAAATGCTATTTAACGTCATAGCTCCCAGAGTTTAAATAGTGAAACGAAAATAAATATTCAACAGCAAAGCATAAGTTGGGGTGTTGTGCTGACTGATTGCTCTGTTCTCCTATTGGCTGTAATTTGATGACGTCACATCTTGCTCCACCAATCACAGTTAAGTAAGGGATTACTGGACGAATGCAAAATGTAAGACAAAACTATGAAGTTCTTAGGGCGATGCTGCTTGTGGAAGGGCCCCTGGGGGCGCCGTCGCCCCTGGCAGAGACCCTGACGCCCCTGGAAAGGCACCCACTATGACTAGGAGGGCCCATACCAGCGCTGAGGGCCCTAGGAGGGCCCATAGGGGCGCTGCAGTCCTTGGCAGGGTCATTTGGGGCAGAGGCGCCCCATAAAGGGACCCTGGGTGAGACACCGCCTCTGGAAGTGCCACTGAATGCGCCAACTCTGTGGTATGGCCCCTGGGGGCGCCGCCGTCCCTCGGAATACCCCTCAAGGCGCCCCCGTCCCTGTAAGGGTCACTGGGATCGCCGCTATCCCTTTGAGGGTCCCTTGGCCATGCAAGGAACGGAGGCGTCCCGAGGGCCCTCTCAGGGACGGCGATGGCCCCAGGGGACCTGTCAGGGGCGCTGGATCCACCAGGGGCGCTCTTAGGGACAACCGCTATCCTAGAGGCCTTCTCAGGGAAGGCGGCGTCGACAGGGGCTCCTTCAGGAACAGGCGAGCTTCCATGGGCCTCTGAGAAATGGCAACGCCTCAAGGGACCCTCGCAGGGACGGCAACGCTCCTAGGGACCCTCACAGGGACGGCGGCGCCCCCATGGACCCTGCTATGGGCGCTAGCTACCCTAGGGGCGCTAGCTACCCTAGGGGCACTAGCGACCCTAGGTGCCCTCACAGGGACAGCCTTGATCCCTGGGGCCTTCCCTGGGACAGAGGCGCCTCTAGGTACGTTCCTAGGGACCGTGGTGCTCCCAGAGGCCCTGCCAGCGGCGGTGGCGCCTTCAGGGGCCCTTCCAGAGGCGGTGGCTCCCCTAGGCCTCTTTATGGGGCGCCACTGCTCCCAGGGACCCTACCATGGCCTGTGGCTCACAATAGGTCCTCCTAGGGGAGGCGGCGCCCCAAAACAATGGATAATGGTGTGGTACATATTGCATTCTTCAAGTAATCTCTTACTTAACTATGATTGGTGGAATGAGAGGTCACGTCATCAAATTACAGGCAATAGGAAAACAGAGGAATCAGTCAGCACAACACCCCAACTTATGTTTTGCTGTTGGATATTTATTCTCCTCTTCATTGTTCAGGTTGCGAAAATACTGAAAATGCTATTTAACGTCATATCTCCCAGAGTTTAAATAGTGAAACGAAAATAAATATTCAACAGCAAAGCATAAGTTGGGGTGTTGTGCTGACTGATTGCTCTGTTCTCCTATTGGCTGTAATTTGATGACGTCACATCTTGCTCCACCAATCACAGTTAAGTAAGGGATTACTGGACGAATGCAAAATGTAAGACAAAACTATGAAGTTCTTAGGGCGATGCTGCTTGTGGAAGGGCCCCTGGGGGCGCCGTCGCCCCTGGCAGAGACCCTGACGCCCCTGGAAAGGCACCCACTATGACTAGGAGGGCCCATAAGGGCGCTGCAGCCCTTGGCAGGGTCATTTGGGGCAGAGGCGCCCCATAAAGGGACCCTGGGTGAGACACCGCCTCTGGAAGTGCCACTGAATGCGCCAACTCTGTGGTATGGCCCCTGGGGGCGCCGCCGTCCCTCGGAATACCCCTCAAGGCGCCCCCGTCCCTGTAAGGGTCACTGGGATCGCCGCTATCCCTTTGAGGGTCCCTTGGCCATGCAAGGAACAGAGGCGTCCCGAGGGCCCTCTCAGGGACGGCGATGGCCCCAGGGGACCTGTCAGGGGCGCTGGATCCACCAGTGGCGCTCTTAGGGACAACCGCTATCCTAGAGGCCTTCTCAGGGAAGGCGGCGTCGACAGGGGCTCCTTCAGGAACAGGCGAGCTTCCATGGGCCTCTGAGAGATGGCAACGCCTCAAGGGACCCTCGCAGGGACGGCAACGCTCCTAGGGACCCTCACAGGGACGGCGGCGCCCCCATGGACCCTGCTATGGGCGCTAGCTACCCTAGGGGCGCTAGCTACCCTAGGGGCACTAGCGACCCTAGGTGCCCTCACAGGGACAGCGTTGATCCCTGGGGCCTTCCCTGGGACAGAGGCGCCTCTAGGTACGTTCCTAGGGACCGTGGTGCTCCCAGAGGCCCTGCCAGCGGCGGTGGCGCCTTCAGGGGCCCTTCCAGAGGCGGTGGCTCCCCTAGGCCTCTTTATGGGGCGCCACTGCTCCCAGGGACCCTACCATGGCCTGTGGCTCACAATAGGTCCTCCTAGGGGAGGCGGCGCCCCAAAACAATGGATAGTGGTGTGGTACATATTGCATTCTTCAAGTAATCTCTTACTTAACTGTGATTGGTGGAATGAGAGGTCACGTCATCAAATTACAGGCAATAGGAAAACAGAGGAATCAGTCAGCACAACACCCCAACTTATGTTTTGCTGTTGGATATTTATTCTCCTCTTCATTGTTCAGGTTGCGAAAATACTGAAAATGCTATTTAACGTCATATCTCCCAGAGTTTAAATAGTGAAACGAAAATAAATATTCAACAGCAAAGCATAAGTTGGGGTGTTGTGCTGACTGATTGCTCTGTTCTCCTATTGGCTGTAATTTGATGACGTCACATCTTGCTCCACCAATCACAGTTAAGTAAGGGATTACTGGACGAATGCAAAATGTAAGACAAAACTATGAAGTTCTTAGGGCGATGCTGCTTGTGGAAGGGCCCCTGGGGGCGCCGTCGCCCCTGGCAGAGACCCTGACGCCCCTGGAAAGGCACCCACTATGACTAGGAGGGCCCATAAGGGCGCTGCAGCCCTTGGCAGGGTCATTTGGGGCAGAGGCGCCCCATAAAGGGACCCTGGGTGAGGCACCGCCTCTGGAAGTGCCACTGAATGCGCCAACTCTGTGGTATGGCCCCTGGGGGCGCCGCCGTCCCTGGGAATACCCCTGAAGGCGCCCCCGTCCCTGTAAGGATCACTGGGATCGCCGCTATCCCTTTGAGGGTCCCTTGGCCATGCAAGGAACGGAGGCGTCCCGAGGGCCCTCTCAGGGACGGCGATGGCCCCAGGGGACCTGTCAGGGGCGCTGGATCCACCAGGGGCGCTCTTAGGGACAACCGCTATCCTAGAGGCCTTCTCAGGGAAGGCGGCGTCGACAGGGGCTCCTTCAGGAACAGGCGAGCTTCCATGGGCCTCTGAGAGATGGCAACGCCTCAAGGGACCCTCGCAGGGACGGCAACGCTCCTAGGGACCCTCACAGGGACGGCGGCGCCCCCATGGACCCTGCTATGGGCGCTAGCTACCCTAGGGGCGCTAGCTACCCTAGGGGCACTAGCGACCCTAGGTGCCCTCACAGGGACAGCGTTGATCCCTGGGGCCTTCCCTGGGACAGAGGCGCCTCTAGGTACGTTCCTAGGGACCGTGGTGCTCCCAGAGGCCCTGCCAGCGGCGGTGGCGCCTTCAGGGGCCCTTCCAGAGGCGGTGGCTCCCCTAGGCCTCTTTATGGGGCGCCACTGCTCCCAGGGACCCTACCATGGCCTGTGGCTCACAATAGGTCCTCCTAGGGGAGGCGGCGCCCCAAAACAATGGATAGTGGTGTGGTACATATTGCATTCTTCAAGTAATCTCTTACTTAACTGTGATTGGTGGAATGAGAGGTCACGTCATCAAATTACAGGCAATAGGAAAACAGAGGAATCAGTCAGCACAACACCCCAACTTATGTTTTGCTGTTGGATATTTATTCTCCTCTTCATTGTTCAGGTTGCGAAAATACTGAAAATGCTATTTAACGTCATATCTCCCAGAGTTTAAATAGTGAAACGAAAATAAATATCCAACAGCAAAGCATAAGTTGGGGTGTTGTGCTGACTGGTTGCTCTGTTCTCCTATTGGCTGTAATTTGATGACGTCACATCTTGCTCCACCAATCACAGTTAAGTAAGAGATTACTGGACGAATGCAAAATGTAAGACAAAACTATGAAGTTCTTAGGGCGATGCTGCTTGTGGAAGGGCCCCTGGGGGCGCCGTCGCCCCTGGCAGAGACCCTGACGCCCCTGGAAAGGCACCCATTATGAATAGGAGGGCCCATACCAGCGCTGAGGGCCCTAGGAGGGCCCATAGGGGCGCTGCAGTCCTTGGCAGGGTCATTTGGGGCAGATGCGCCCCATAAAGGGACCCTGGGTGAGACACCGCCTCTGGAAGTGCCACTGAATGTGCCAACTCTGTTGTATGGCCTCTGGGGGCGCCGCCGTCCCTGGGAATACCCCTCAAGGCGCCCCCGTCCCTGTAAGGGTCACTGGGATCGCCGCTATCCCTGTGAGGGTCACTTGGCCATGCAAGGCATGGAGGCGGCCCGAGGGCCCTCTCAGGGTCGGCGGTGGCCCCAGGGGACCTGTCAGGGGCGCTGGATCCACCAGGGGCGCTCTTAGGGACAACCGCCATCCTAGAGGCCTTCTCAGGGAAGGCGGCGTCGGCAGGGGCTCCTCCAGGAACAGGCGAGCTTCCATGGGCCTCTGAGGGATGGCAACGCTCCAAGGGACCCTCGCAGGGACGGCAATGCTCCTAGGGACCCTCACAGGGACGGTGGCGCCCCCATGGGCCCTGCTATGGGTGCTAGCTACCCTAGGGGCGCTAGCTACCCTAGGGGCGCTAGCGACCCTAGGGACCCTCACAGGGACAGCCTTGATCCCTGGGGCCTTCCCTGGGACAGAGGCGCCTCTAGGTACGTTCCTAGGGACCATGGTGCTCCCACAGGGCCTGCCAGCGGCGGTGGCGCCTTCAGGGGCCCTTCCAGAGGCGGTGGCTCCCCTAGGCCTCTTTATGGGGCGCCACTGCTCCCAGGGACCCTGCCAAGGCCTGTGGCTCACAATAGGTCCTCCTAGGGGAGGCGGCGTCCCAAAACAATGGATAGTGGTGTGATACATCTTGCATTCTTCAAGTAATCTCTTACTTAACTCTGATTGGTGGAATGAGGGGTCACGTCATCAAATTACAGGCAATAGGAAAACAGAGGAATCAGTCAGCACAACACCCCAACTTATGTTTTGCTGTTGGATATTTATTCTCCTTTTCATTGTTCAGGTTGCGAAAATACTGAAAATGCTATTTAACGTCATATCTCCCAGAGTTTAAATAGTGAAACGAAAATAAATATCCAACAGCAAAGCATAAATTGGGGTGTTGTGCTGACTGATTGCTCTGTTCTCCTATTGGCTGTAATTTGATGACATCACATCTTGCTCCACCAATCACAGTTAAGTAAGAGATTACTGGACGAATGCAAAATGTAAGACAAAACTATGAAGTTCTTAGGGCGATGCTGCTTGTGGAATGGCCCCTGGGGGCGCCGTCGCCCCTGGCAGAGACCCTGACGCCCCTGGAAAGGCACCCATTATGACTAGGAGGGCCCATACCAGCGCTGAGGGCCCTAGGAGGGCCCATAGGGGCGCTGCAGCCCTTGGCAGGGTCATTTGGGGCAGAGGCGCCCCATAAAGGGACCCTGGGTGAGACACCGCCTCTGGAAGTGCCACTGAATGCGCCAACTCTGTGGTATGGCCCCTGGGGGCGCCGCCGTCCCTGGGAATACCCCTCAAGGCGCCCCCGTCCCTGTAAGGGTCACTGGGATCGCCGCTATCCCTGTGAGGGTCCCTTGGCCATGCAAGGAACGGAGGCGTCCCGAGGGCCCTCTCAGGGTCGGCGGTGGCCCCAGGGGACCTGTCAGGGGCACTGGATCCACCAGGGGCGCCCTTAGGGACAACCGCAATCCTAGAGGCCTTCTCAGGGAAGGCGGCCTCGACAGGGGCTCCTCCAGGAACAGGCGAGCTTCCATGGGCCTCTGAGGGATGGCAACGCTCCAAGGGACCCTCGCAGGGACGGCAACGCTCCTAGGGACCCTCACAGGGACGGCGGCGCCCCCATGGGCCCTGCTTATGGGCGCTAGCTACCCTAGGGGCGCTAGCGACCCTAGGTACCCTCACAGGGACAGCCTTGATCCCTGTGGCCTTCCCTGGGACAGAGGCGCCTCTAGGTACGTTCCTAGGGACCGTGGTGCTCCCAGAGGCCCTGCCAGCGGCGGTGGCGCCTTCAGGGGCCCTTCCAGAGGCGGTGGCTCCCCTAGGCCTCTTTATGGGGCGCCACTGCTCCCAGGGACCCTGCCAAGGCCTGTGGCTCACAATAGGTACTCCTAGGGGAGGCGGCGTCCCAAAACAATGGATAGTGGTGTGATACATCTTGCATTCTTCAAGTAATCTCCTACTTAACTCTGATTGGTGGAATGAGGGGTCACGTCATCAAATTACAGGCAATAGGAAAACAGAGGAATCAGTCAGCACAACACCCCAACTTATGTTTTGCTGTTGGATATTTATTCTCCTTTTCATTGTTCAGGTTGCGAAAATACTGAAAATGCTATTTAACGTCATATCTCCCAGAGTTTAAATAGTGAAACGAAAATAAATATTCAACAGCAAAGCATAAGTTGGGGTGTTGTGCTGACTGATTGCTCTGTTCTCCTATTGGCTGTAATTTGATGACGTCACATCTTGCTCCACCAATCACAGTTAAGTAAGGGATTACTGGACGAATGCAAAATGTAAGACAAAACTATGAAGTTCTTAGGGCGATGCTGCTTGTGGAAGGGCCCCTGGGGGCGCCGTCGCCCCTGGCAGAGACCCTGACGCCCATGGAAAGGCACCCATTATGAATAGGAGGGCCCATACCAGCGCTGAGGGCCCTAGGAGGGCCCATAGGGGCGCTGCAGTCCTTGGCAGGGTCATTTGGGGCAGATGCGCCCCATAAAGGGACCCTGGGTGAGACACCGCCTCTGGAAGTGCCACTGAATGTGCCAACTCTGTTGTATGGCCTCTGGGGGCGCCGCCGTCCCTGGGAATACCCCTCAAGGCGCCCCCGTCCCTGTAAGGGTCACTGGGATCGCCGCTATCCCTGTGAGGGTCACTTGGCCATGCAAGGCATGGAGGCGGCCCGAGGGCCCTCTCAGGGTCGGCGGTGGCCCCAGGGGACCTGTCAGGGGCGCTGGATCCACCAGGGGCGCTCTTAGGGACAACCGCCATCCTAGAGGCCTTCTCAGGGAAGGCGGCGTCGGCAGGGGCTCCTCCAGGAACAGGCGAGCTTCCATGGGCCTCTGAGGGATGGCAACGCTCCAAGGGACCCTCGCAGGGACGGCAATGCTCCTAGGGACCCTCACAGGGACGGTGGCGCCCCCATGGGCCCTGCTATGGGTGCTAGCTACCCTAGGGGCGCTAGCTACCCTAGGGGCGCTAGCGACCCTAGGGACCCTCACAGGGACAGCCTTGATCCCTGGGGCCTTCCCTGGGACAGAGGCGCCTCTAGGTACGTTCCTAGGGACCATGGTGCTCCCACAGGGCCTGCCAGCGGCGGTGGCACCTTCAGGGGCCCTTCCAGAGGCGGTGGCTCCCCTAGGCCTCTTTATGGGGCGCCACTGCTCCCAGGGACCCTGCCAAGGCCTGTGGCTCACAATAGGTCCTCCTAGGGGAGGCGGCGTCCCAAAACAATGGATAGTGGTGTGATACATCTTGCATTCTTCAAGTAATCTCTTACTTAACTCTGATTGGTGGAATGAGGGGTCACGTCATCAAATTACAGGCAATAGGAAAACAGAGGAATCAGTCAGCACAACACCCCAACTTATGTTTTGCTGTTGGATATTTATTCTCCTTTTCATTGTTCAGGTTGCGAAAATACTGAAAATGCTATTTAACGTCATATCTCCCAGAGTTTAAATAGTGAAACGAAAATAAATATTCAACAGCAAAGCATAAGTTGGGGTGTTGTGCTGACTGATTGCTCTGTTCTCCTATTGGCTGTAATTTGATGACGTCACATCTTGCTCCACCAATCACAGTTAAGTAAGGGATTACTGGACGAATGCAAAATGTAAGACAAAACTATGAAGTTCTTAGGGCGATGCTGCTTGTGGAAGGGCCCCTGGGGGCGCCGTCGCCCCTGGCAGAGACCCTGACGCCCCTGGAAAGGCACCCACTATGACTAGGAGGGCCCATAAGGGCGCTGCAGCCCTTGGCAGGGTCATTTGGGGCAGAGGCGCCCCATAAAGGGACCCTGGGTGAGACACCGCCTCTGGAAGTGCCACTGAATGCGCCAACTCTGTGGTATGGCCCCTGGGGGCGCCGCCGTCCCTCGGAGTACCCCTCAAGGCGCCCCCGTCCCTGTAAGGGTCACTGGGATCGCCGCTATCCCTGTGAGGGTCCCTTGGCCATGCAAGGAACGGAGGCATCCCGAGGGCCCTCTCAGGGTCGGCGGTGGCCCCAGGGGACCTGTCAGGGGCGCTGTATCCTCCAGGGGCGCTCTTAGGGACAACCGCAATCCTAGAGGCCTTCTCAGGGAAGGCGGCGTCGACAGGGGCTCCTCCAGGAACAGGCGAGCTTCCATGGGCCTCTGAGGGATGGCAACGCTCCAAGGGACCCTCGCAGGGACGGCAATGCTCCTAGGGACCCTCACAGGGACGGTGGCGCCCCCATGGGCCCTGCTATGGGTGCTAGCTACCCTAGGGGCGCTAGCTACCCTAGGGGCGCTAGCGACCCTAGGGACCCTCACAGGGACAGCCTTGATCCCTGGGGCCTTCCCTGGGACAGAGGCGCCTCTAGGTACGTTCCTAGGGATCATGGTGCTCCCACAGGGCCTGCCAGCGGCGGTGGCGCCTTCAGGGGCCCTTCCAGAGGCGGTGGCTCCCCTAGGCCTCTTTATGGGGCGCCACTGCTCCCAGGGACCCTGCCAAGGCCTGTGGCTCACAATAGGTCCTCCTAGGGGAGGCGGCGTCCCAAAACAATGGATAGTGGTGTGATACATCTTGCATTCTTCAAGTAATCTCTTACTTAACTCTGATTGGTGGAATGAGGGGTCACGTCATCAAATTACAGGCAATAGGAAAACAGAGGAATCAGTCAGCACAACACCCCAACTTATGTTTTGCTGTTGGATATTTATTCTCCTTTTCATTGTTCAGGTTGCGAAAATACTGAAAATGCTATTTAACGTCATATCTCCCAGAGTTTAAATAGTGAAACGAAAATAAATATTCAACAGCAAAGCATAAGTTGGGGTGTTGTGCTGACTGATTGCTCTGTTCTCCTATTGGCTGTAATTTGATGACGTCACATCTTGCTCCACCAATCACAGTTAAGTAAGGGATTACTGGACGAATGCAAAATGTAAGACAAAACTATGAAGTTCTTAGGGCGATGCTGCTTGTGGAAGGGCCCCTGGGGGCGCCGTCGCCCCTGGCAGAGACCCTGACGCCCCTGGAAAGGCACCCACTATGAATAGGAGGGCCCATACCAGCGCTGAGGGCCCTAGGAGGGCCCATAGGGGCGCTGCAGTCCTTGGCAGGGTCATTTGGGGCAGATGCGCCCCATAAAGGGACCCTGGGTGAGACACCGCCTCTGGAAGTGCCACTGAATGTGCCAACTCTGTTGTATGGCCTCTGGGGGCGCCGCCGTCCCTGGGAATACCCCTCAAGGCGCCCCCGTCCCTGTAAGGGTCACTGGGATCGCCGCTATCCCTGTGAGGGTCACTTGGCCATGCAAGGCATGGAGGCGGCCCGAGGGCCCTCTCAGGGTCGGCGGTGGCCCCAGGGGACCTGTCAGGGGCGCTGGATCCACCAGGGGCGCTCTTAGGGACAACCGCCATCCTAGAGGCCTTCTCAGGGAAGGCGGCGTCGGCAGGGGCTCCTCCAGGAACAGGCGAGCTTCCATGGGCCTCTGAGGGATGGCAACGCTCCAAGGGACCCTCGCAGGGACGGCAATGCTCCTAGGGACCCTCACAGGGACGGTGGCGCCCCCATGGACCCTGCTATGGGTGCTAGCTACCCTAGGGGCGCTAGCTACCCTAGGGGCGCTAGCGACCCTAGGGACCCTCACAGGGACAGCCTTGATCCCTGGGGCCTTCCCTGGGACAGAGGCGCCTCTAGGTACGTTCCTAGGGACCATGGTGCTCCCACAGGGCCTGCCAGCGGCGGTGGCACCTTCAGGGGCCCTTCCAGAGGCGGTGGCTCCCCTAGGCCTCTTTATGGGGCGCCACTGCTCCCAGGGACCCTGCCAAGGCCTGTGGCTCACAATAGGTCCTCCTAGGGGAGGCGGCGTCCCAAAACAATGGATAGTGGTGTGATACATCTTGCATTCTTCAAGTAATCTCTTACTTAACTCTGATTGGTGGAATGAGGGGTCACGTCATCAAATTACAGGCAATAGGAAAACAGAGGAATCAGTCAGCACAACACCCCAACTTATGTTTTGCTGTTGGATATTTATTCTCCTTTTCATTGTTCAGGTTGCGAAAATACTGAAAATGCTATTTAACGTCATATCTCCCAGAGTTTAAATAGTGAAACGAAAATAAATATTCAACAGCAAAGCATAAGTTGGGGTGTTGTGCTGACTGATTGCTCTGTTCTCCTATTGGCTGTAATTTGATGACGTCACATCTTGCTCCACCAATCACAGTTAAGTAAGGGATTACTGGACGAATGCAAAATGTAAGACAAAACTATGAAGTTCTTAGGGCGATGCTGCTTGTGGAAGGGCCCCTGGGGGCGCCGTCGCCCCTGGCAGAGACCCTGACGCCCCTGGAAAGGCACCCACTATGACTAGGAGGGCCCATAAGGGCGCTGCAGCCCTTGGCAGGGTCATTTGGGGCAGAGGCGCCCCATAAAGGGACCCTGGGTGAGACACCGCCTCTGGAAGTGCCACTGAATGCGCCAACTCTGTGGTATGGCCCCTGGGGGCGCCGCCGTCCCTCGGAATACCCCTCAAGGCGCCCCCGTCCCTGTAAGGGTCACTGGGATCGCCGCTATCCCTGTGAGGGTCCCTTGGCCATGCAAGGAACGGAGGCGTCCCGAGGGCCCTCTCAGGGTCGGCGGTGGCCCCAGGGGACCTGTCAGGGGCGCTGGATCCACCAGGGGCGCTCTTAGGGACAACCGCAATCCTAGAGGCCTTCTCAGGGAAGGCGGCGTCGACAGGGGCTCCTCCAGGAACAGGCGAGCTTCCATGGGCCTCTGAGGGATGGCAACGCTCCAAGGGACCCTCGCAGGGACGGCAATGCTCCTAGGGACCCTCACAGGGACGGTGGCGCCCCCATGGGCCCTGCTATGGGTGCTAGCTACCCTAGGGGCGCTAGCTACCCTAGGGGCGCTAGCGACCCTAGGGACCCTCACAGGGACAGCCTTGATCCCTGGGGCCTTCCCTGGGACAGAGGCGCCTCTAGGTACGTTCCTAGGGACCAGGGTGCTCCCACAGGGCCTGCCAGCGGCGGTGGCGCCTTCAGGGGCCCTTCCAGAGGCGGTGGCTCCCCTAGGCCTCTTTATGGGGCGCCACTGCTCCCAGGGACCCTGCCAAGGCCTGTGGCTCACAATAGGTCCTCCTAGGGGAGGCGGCGTCCCAAAACAATGGATAGTGGTGTGATACATCTTGCATTCTTCAAGTAATCTCTTACTTAACTCTGATTGGTGGAATGAGGGGTCACGTCATCAAATTACAGGCAATAGGAAAACAGAGGAATCAGTCAGCACAACACCCCAACTTATGTTTTGCTGTTGGATATTTATTCTCCTTTTCATTGTTCAGGTTGCGAAAATACTGAAAATGCTATTTAACGTCATATCTCCCAGAGTTTAAATAGTGAAACGAAAATAAATATTCAACAGCAAAGCATAAGTTGGGGTGTTGTGCTGACTGATTGCTCTGTTCTCCTATTGGCTGTAATTTGATGACGTCACATCTTGCTCCACCAATCACAGTTAAGTAAGGGATTACTGGACGAATGCAAAATGTAAGACAAAACTATGAAGTTCTTAGGGCGATGCTGCTTGTGGAAGGGCCCCTGGGGGCGCCGTCGCCCCTGGCAGAGACCCTGACGCCCCTGGAAAGGCACCCACTATGACTAGGAGGGCCCATACCAGCGCTGAGGGCCCTAGGAGGGCCCATAGGGGCGCTGCAGTCCTTGGCAGGGTCATTTGGGGCAGAGGCGCCCCATAAAGGGACCCTGGGTGAGACACCGCCTCTGGAAGTGCCACTGAATGTGCCAACTCTGTTGTATGGCCTCTGGGGGCGCCGCCGTCCCTGGGAATACCCCTCAAGGCGCCCCCGTCCCTGTAAGGGTCACTGGGATCGCCGCTATCCCTGTGAGGGTCACTTGGCCATGCAAGGCATGGAGGCGGCCCGAGGGCCCTCTCAGGGTCGGCGGTGGCCCCAGGGGACCTGTCAGGGGCGCTGGATCCACCAGGGGCGCTCTTAGGGACAACCGCCATCCTAGAGGCCTTCTCAGGGAAGGCGGCGTCGGCAGGGGCTCCTCCAGGAACAGGCGAGCTTCCATGGGCCTCTGAGGGATGGCAACGCTCCAAGGGACCCTCGCAGGGACGGCAATGCTCCTAGGGACCCTCACAGGGACGGTGGCGCCCCCATGGACCCTGCTATGGGTGCTAGCTACCCTAGGGGCGCTAGCTACCCTAGGGGCGCTAGCGACCCTAGGGACCCTCACAGGGACAGCCTTGATCCCTGGGGCCTTCCCTGGGACAGAGGCGCCTCTAGGTACGTTCCTAGGGACCATGGTGCTCCCACAGGGCCTGCCAGCGGCGGTGGCACCTTCAGGGGCCCTTCCAGAGGCGGTGGCTCCCCTAGGCCTCTTTATGGGGCGCCACTGCTCCCAGGGACCCTGCCAAGGCCTGTGGCTCACAATAGGTCCTCCTAGGGGAGGCGGCGTCCCAAAACAATGGATAGTGGTGTGATACATCTTGCATTCTTCAAGTAATCTCTTACTTAACTCTGATTGGTGGAATGAGGGGTCACGTCATCAAATTACAGGCAATAGGAAAACAGAGGAATCAGTCAGCACAACACCCCAACTTATGTTTTGCTGTTGGATATTTATTCTCCTTTTCATTGTTCAGGTTGCGAAAATACTGAAAATGCTATTTAACGTCATATCTCCCAGAGTTTAAATAGTGAAACGAAAATAAATATTCAACAGCAAAGCATAAGTTGGGGTGTTGTGCTGACTGATTGCTCTGTTCTCCTATTGGCTGTAATTTGATGACGTCACATCTTGCTCCACCAATCACAGTTAAGTAAGGGATTACTGGACGAATGCAAAATGTAAGACAAAACTATGAAGTTCTTAGGGCGATGCTGCTTGTGGAAGGGCCCCTGGGGGCGCCGTCGCCCCTGGCAGAGACCCTGACGCCCCTGGAAAGGCACCCACTATGACTAGGAGGGCCCATACCAGCGCTGAGGGCCCTAGGAGGGCCCATAGGGGCGCTGCAGTCCTTGGCAGGGTCATTTGGGGCAGAGGCGCCCCATAAAGGGACCCTGGGTGAGACACCGCCTCTGGAAGTGCCACTGAATGCGCCAACTCTGTGGTATGGCCCCTGGGGGCGCCGCCGTCCCTGGGAATACCCCTCAAGGCGCCCCCGTCCCTGTAAGGGTCACTGGGATCGCCGCTATCCCTGTGAGGGTCCCTTGGCCATGCAAGGAACGGAGGCATCCCGAGGGCCCTCTCAGGGTCGGCGGTGGCCCCAGGGGACCTGTCAGGGGCGCTGGATCCACCAGGGGCGCTCTTAGGGACAACCGCAATCCTAGAGGCCTTCTCAGGGAAGGCGGCGTCGACAGGGGCTCCTCCAGGAACAGGCGAGCTTCCATGGGCCTCTGAGGGATGGCAACGCTCCAAGGGACCCTCGAAGGGACGGCAACGCTCCTAGGGACCCTCACAGGGACGGCGGCGCCCCCATGGGCCCTGCTATAGGCGCTAGCTACCCTAGGGGCGCTAGCTACCCTAGGGGCGCTAGCGACCCTAGGTACCCTCACAGGGACAGCCTTGATCCCTGTGGCCTTCCCTGGGACAGAGGCGCCTCTAGGTACGTTCCTAGGGACCGTGGTGCTCCCAGAGGCCCTGCCAGAGGCGGTGGCGCCTTCAGGGGCCCTTCCAGAGGCGGTGGCTCCCCTAGGCCTCTTTATGGGGCGCCACTGCTCCCAGGGACCCTGCCAAGGCCTGTGGCTCACAATAGGTCCTCCTAGGGGAGGCGGCGCCCCAAAACAATGGATAGTGGTGTGATACATCTTGCATTCTTCAAGTAATCTCTTACTTAACTCTGATTGGTGGAATGAGGGGTCACGTCATCAAATTACAGGCAATAGGAAAACAGAGGAATCAGTCAGCACAACACCCCAACT
This sequence comes from Homarus gammarus, assembly GCA_958450375.1. Classification (NCBI taxonomy): domain Eukaryota; kingdom Metazoa; phylum Arthropoda; class Malacostraca; order Decapoda; family Nephropidae; genus Homarus; species Homarus gammarus. The sequence goes on along the minus strand of CAUDMG010003881.1, from coordinate 4,930 downwards.
TATGTTTTGCTGTTGGATATTTATTCTCCTTTTCATTGTTCAGGTTGCGAAAATACTGAAAATGCTATTTAACGTCATATCTCCCAGAGTTTAAATAGTGAAACGAAAATAAATATTCAACAGCAAAGCATAAGTTGGGGTGTTGTGCTGACTGATTGCTCTGTTCTCCTATTGGCTGTAATTTGATGACGTCACATCTTGCTCCACCAATCACAGTTAAGTAAGGGATTACTGGACGAATGCAAAATGTAAGACAAAACTATGAAGTTCTTAGGGCGATGCTGCTTGTGGAAGGGCCCCTGGGGGCGCCGTCGCCCCTGGCAGAGACCCTGACGCCCCTGGAAAGGCACCCACTATGACTAGGAGGGCCCATACCAGCGCTGAGGGCCCTAGGAGGGCCCATAGGGGCGCTGCAGTCCTTGGCAGGGTCATTTGGGGCAGAGGCGCCCCATAAAGGGACCCTGGGTGAGACACCGCCTCTGGAAGTGCCACTGAATGTGCCAACTCTGTTGTATGGCCTCTGGGGGCGCCGCCGTCCCTGGGAATACCCCTCAAGGCGCCCCCGTCCCTGTAAGGGTCACTGGGATCGCCGCTATCCCTGTGAGGGTCACTTGGCCATGCAAGGCATGGAGGCGGCCCGAGGGCCCTCTCAGGGTCGGCGGTGGCCCCAGGGGACCTGTCAGGGGCGCTGGATCCACCAGGGGCGCTCTTAGGGACAACCGCCATCCTAGAGGCCTTCTCAGGGAAGGCGGCGTCGGCAGGGGCTCCTCCAGGAACAGGCGAGCTTCCATGGGCCTCTGAGGGATGGCAACGCTCCAAGGGACCCTCGCAGGGACGGCAATGCTCCTAGGGACCCTCACAGGGACGGTGGCGCCCCCATGGACCCTGCTATGGGTGCTAGCTACCCTAGGGGCGCTAGCTACCCTAGGGGCGCTAGCGACCCTAGGGACCCTCACAGGGACAGCCTTGATCCCTGGGGCCTTCCCTGGGACAGAGGCGCCTCTAGGTACGTTCCTAGGGACCATGGTGCTCCCACAGGGCCTGCCAGCGGCGGTGGCGCCTTCAGGGGCCCTTCCAGAGGCGGTGGCTCCCCTAGGCCTCTTTATGGGGCGCCACTGCTCCCAGGGACCCTGCCAAGGCCTGTGGCTCACAATAGGTCCTCCTAGGGGAGGCGGCGTCCCAAAACAATGGATAGTGGTGTGATACATCTTGCATTCTTCAAGTAATCTCTTACTTAACTCTGATTGGTGGAATGAGGGGTCACGTCATCAAATTACAGGCAATAGGAAAACAGAGGAATCAGTCAGCACAACACCCCAACTTATGTTTTGCTGTTGGATATTTATTCTCCTTTTCATTGTTCAGGTTGCGAAAATACTGAAAATGCTATTTAACGTCATATCTCCCAGAGTTTAAATAGTGAAACGAAAATAAATATTCAACAGCAAAGCATAAGTTGGGGTGTTGTGCTGACTGATTGCTCTGTTCTCCTATTGGCTGTAATTTGATGACGTCACATCTTGCTCCACCAATCACAGTTAAGTAAGGGATTACTGGACGAATGCAAAATGTAAGACAAAACTATGAAGTTCTTAGGGCGATGCTGCTTGTGGAAGGGCCCCTGGGGGCGCCGTCGCCCCTGGCAGAGACCCTGACGCCCCTGGAAAGGCACCCACTATGACTAGGAGGGCCCATACCAGCGCTGAGGGCCCTAGGAGGCCATAGGGGCGCTGCAGTCCTTGGCAGGGTCATTTGGGGCAGAGGCGCCCCATAAAGGGACCCTGGGTGAGACACCGCCTCTGGAAGTGCCACTGAATGCGCCAACTCTGTGGTATGGCCCCTGGGGGCGCCGCCGTCCCTCGGAATACCCCTCAAGGCGCCCCCGTCCCTGTAAGGGTCACTGGGATCGCCGCTATCCCTGTGAGGGTCCCTTGGCCATGCAAGGAACGGAGGCATCCCGAGGGCCCTCTCAGGGTCGGCGGTGGCCCCAGGGGACCTGTCAGGGGCGCTGTATCCTCCAGGGGCGCTCTTAGGGACAACCGCAATCCTAGAGGCCTTCTCAGGGAAGGCGGCGTCGACAGGGGCTCCTCCAGGAACAGGCGAGCTTCCATGGGCCTCTGAGGGATGGCAACGCTCCAAGGGACCCTCGCAGGGACGGCAATGCTCCTAGGGACCCTCACAGGGACGGTGGCGCCCCCATGGGCCCTGCTATGGGTGCTAGCTACCCTAGGGGCGCTAGCTACCCTAGGGGCGCTAGCGACCCTAGGGACCCTCACAGGGACAGCCTTGATCCCTGGGGCCTTCCCTGGGACAGAGGCGCCTCTAGGTACGTTCCTAGGGACCATGGTGCTCCCACAGGGCCTGCCAGCGGCGGTGGCGCCTTCAGGGGCCCTTCCAGAGGCGGTGGCTCCCCTAGGCCTCTTTATGGGGCGCCACTGCTCCCAGGGACCCTGCCAAGGCCTGTGGCTCACAATAGGTCCTCCTAGGGGAGGCGGCGTCCCAAAACAATGGATAGTGGTGTGATACATCTTGCATTCTTCAAGTAATCTCTTACTTAACTCTGATTGGTGGAATGAGGGGTCACGTCATCAAATTACAGGCAATAGGAAAACAGAGGAATCAGTCAGCACAACACCCCAACTTATGTTTTGCTGTTGGATATTTATTCTCCTTTTCATTGTTCAGGTTGCGAAAATACTGAAAATGCTATTTAACGTCATATCTCCCAGAGTTTAAATAGTGAAACGAAAATAAATATTCAACAGCAAAGCATAAGTTGGGGTGTTGTGCTGACTGATTGCTCTGTTCTCCTATTGGCTGTAATTTGATGACGTCACATCTTGCTCCACCAATCACAGTTAAGTAAGGGATTACTGGACGAATGCAAAATGTAAGACAAAACTATGAAGTTCTTAGGGCGATGCTGCTTGTGGAAGGGCCCCTGGGGGCGCCGTCGCCCCTGGCAGAGACCCTGACGCCCCTGGAAAGGCACCCACTATGACTAGGAGGGCCCATACCAGCGCTGAGGGCCCTAGGAGGGCCCATAGGGGCGCTGCAGTCCTTGGCAGGGTCATTTGGGGCAGAGGCGCCCCATAAAGGGACCCTGGGTGAGACACCGCCTCTGGAAGTGCCACTGAATGTGCCAACTCTGTTGTATGGCCTCTGGGGGCGCCGCCGTCCCTGGGAATACCCCTCAAGGCGCCCCCGTCCCTGTAAGGGTCACTGGGATCGCCGCTATCCCTGTGAGGGTCACTTGGCCATGCAAGGCATGGAGGCGGCCCGAGGGCCCTCTCAGGGTCGGCGGTGGCCCCAGGGGACCTGTCAGGGGCGCTGGATCCACCAGGGGCGCTCTTAGGGACAACCGCCATCCTAGAGGCCTTCTCAGGGAAGGCGGCGTCGGCAGGGGCTCCTCCAGGAACAGGCGAGCTTCCATGGGCCTCTGAGGGATGGCAACGCTCCAAGGGACCCTCGCAGGGACGGCAATGCTCCTAGGGACCCTCACAGGGACGGTGGCGCCCCCATGGACCCTGCTATGGGTGCTAGCTACCCTAGGGGCGCTAGCTACCCTAGGGGCGCTAGCGACCCTAGGGACCCTCACAGGGACAGCCTTGATCCCTGGGGCCTTCCCTGGGACAGAGGCGCCTCTAGGTACGTTCCTAGGGACCATGGTGCTCCCACAGGGCCTGCCAGCGGCGGTGGCACCTTCAGGGGCCCTTCCAGAGGCGGTGGCTCCCCTAGGCCTCTTTATGGGGCGCCACTGCTCCCAGGGACCCTGCCAAGGCCTGTGGCTCACAATAGGTCCTCCTAGGGGAGGCGGCGTCCCAAAACAATGGATAGTGGTGTGATACATCTTGCATTCTTCAAGTAATCTCTTACTTAACTCTGATTGGTGGAATGAGGGGTCACGTCATCAAATTACAGGCAATAGGAAAACAGAGGAATCAGTCAGCACAACACCCCAACTTATGTTTTGCTGTTGGATATTTATTCTCCTTTTCATTGTTCAGGTTGCGAAAATACTGAAAATGCTATTTAACGTCATATCTCCCAGAGTTTAAATAGTGAAACGAAAATAAATATTCAACAGCAAAGCATAAGTTGGGGTGTTGTGCTGACTGATTGCTCTGTTCTCCTATTGGCTGTAATTTGATGACGTCACATCTTGCTCCACCAATCACAGTTAAGTAAGGGATTACTGGACGAATGCAAAATGTAAGACAAAACTATGAAGTTCTTAGGGCGATGCTGCTTGTGGAAGGGCCCCTGGGGGCGCCGTCGCCCCTGGCAGAGACCCTGACGCCCCTGGAAAGGCACCCACTATGACTAGGAGGGCCCATACCAGCGCTGAGGGCCCTAGGAGGGCCCATAGGGGCGCTGCAGTCCTTGGCAGGGTCATTTGGGGCAGAGGCGCCCCATAAAGGGACCCTGGGTGAGACACCGCCTCTGGAAGTGCCACTGAATGCGCCAACTCTGTGGTATGGCCCCTGGGGGCGCCGCCGTCCCTGGGAATACCCCTCAAGGCGCCCCCGTCCCTGTAAGGGTCACTGGGATCGCCGCTATCCCTGTGAGGGTCCCTTGGCCATGCAAGGAACGGAGGCATCCCGAGGGCCCTCTCAGGGTCGGCGGTGGCCCCAGGGGACCTGTCAGGGGCGCTGGATCCACCAGGGGCGCTCTTAGGGACAACCGCAATCCTAGAGGCCTTCTCAGGGAAGGCGGCGTCGACAGGGGCTCCTCCAGGAACAGGCGAGCTTCCATGGGCCTCTGAGGGATGGCAACGCTCCAAGGGACCCTCGAAGGGACGGCAACGCTCCTAGGGACCCTCACAGGGACGGCGGCGCCCCCATGGGCCCTGCTATAGGCGCTAGCTACCCTAGGGGCGCTAGCTACCCTAGGGGCGCTAGCGACCCTAGGTACCCTCACAGGGACAGCC
>CAUDMG010003880.1:12500-15187 GCA_958450375.1 Homarus gammarus | reverse complement strand
GCGACTCTTGTATTAGGATATTTAATATTAAGGTAATAAATTGCGGCCAAAGGTGTGGCTATTAGGGAGGCTGAGGCCACGTTAAAAAAAAAAAGGTTGTGCTCCTTAGTAACTTCAATACGAGAGTTGTCAGAAATACTGACATTTGGGCAGGGAACTATATGGGGAATGGACTAGGGCAAGTGTATCCCTATGGCCTATTCCTCCTGAGCCAACATACAACCTCACTTCACCAATACCTTGTTTAGGCAGCCGACAAGTTCAGGGGTTTGTGGCAACACCCACAATCCCAAACACTGGCCTCTCATTGACTACATCATTGTCAGAGAAAGAGATCGCTGAGATGTCCGCATCACGCGTGCCATGCTTGGCTCAGACTACTGTGACACTGATCATCAGCTCGTCAGAACCAAGTTATCACCTCACGTCAACCCAAAGCGGCGAAAGCAGCAAGCCTCTAGAATAGATTTTAACACTAAGCGTCCTTGTCTTTCCAGCGTAGGCACATGCTTTCGGGGAGGCAACTCAAACGCGGGCAAATAAACAACCCGACAATGAACAACCCAAATCCCAGTGCTGAATGGAATATTCTCAACATTGTTATGACAAAAAACCTGCAGAGAGCCCCTCGGCCAGATCGAAAGAATACATAGGACTGGTTTAATGAAAATTACCCGGCAATCAATGATCAAACGTGCTGCTTTAACTGACTGGAAGAACAACCCACTCAGTGTCGGACCAAAAGCTGATACCTTCCAAAAGAAGAAAGCTGTGGTCCAGTGGGAATTTCGCAATCTAAACGAATGACTGGTTAAAAATATAGCATGTGAAACACAAAAATTTGCAGATTCAGCCAATATGCACGAGTTTTTCAATGTCACACCAAAACGTTTTATGGGCCAATCACTCGTACTGGCAGCCCCCTCTGCTCATCCGACTTTAACTCTATAATTAAAGACGATGAAGTCTTCCTACAGCGCTGGGAAAGAGCAACTAACCTTCACATGCCTCAACCGAAAACACTGAGTGTGGATGTCCTGTTCTACCCAGCAGGTCCCCTCTAGCATCCAGAGCTGACCCACCTCAGGTATTCTCCATCCCTGGTGTGAGGTAGTCTACTGCCATCAAGCAAATGGAAAATAACAAAACCGCCATGCCTGATGGAATCCCAGCGAGGTGTATAAAGCAGGAGTATCTCTGCTTACCAGCCGTCTCCACTCTCTCCTGAGAAAATATGGGAAAGGAAGAAATTCCCTCAAGCTCTTCAAGACGCCTCCATTATCAATATTTATAAGAACAAAGGGAGACCTGTCAGACTGTGGCAAACTAAGCGGGATCTAGCTGCTGTCCGTAGCTGTGCAAGATTATTGGCCCAAGTCCTCCTAAACAGACTTCTTTCTGAGGCGGAAAACTTCGTCCTAGAATCTCCATGTGGCTTTAAACCATCATGTGGCAGAGAACAGCGTCATGACCTGTACATGGCTTTCGTCGACTTACCCAAGGCCTTCGACTCATTCAATTGGGAAGCCTCTGGTGGACCCTTCAGCCGTTTGGATGCCCCCTAAAATTCATTGGTATTGTGAGGCAACTTCTCGATGGCATGAACGCCAGTGTCCTGCACAATGACACCCAGTCTGAGTTCTTCCCATCCAAACGGGGGTTAAACAAGTATGTGTACTAGCGGGTGGACATCGAGTATCGGATGAAGTTTTTTTCAACGAAAGACGACTCCAGGCAATACAAAAGGAGTCGGCAGCTTCGATTACTGAACTTCAGTATGCAGACGACTGACTCTTGTTGCTCACACTGACGCGACCTACAGGAGATCCTGAACAACTACCACAGATTGCGTATGGCATACTTCGGCCGTGAGGTGGATGTTACGTTAGACTCAGTTTTCTCTTTCAACCTGCCCGTGGCTGAGACCACACCTCAACCATCCATCCATCTTATGTTAACCACTTCCGGTATCTTCGGCTCCAACACTGTCAAACCACAGCGGACATCAATGAAGAGATTCAGCATCGGATCATATGTGCATTTCAAGTCTTTGGTAGACCCCGAAACCGTGTGTTCACCTGGAGGGTAGCTAAAATTAGCTGAAAAAAATCAGTGGTCCTCCACACCATGCTAGATAGCAGCGAGACATGGGTCACATATAGAGGACCTCAAAAAACTTGAAAACGTTTACCAACGTAGTCTACGTTCCATTCTCCGTAGTTAGCTGGGAAGACAATAGAACAAATGCCAGTATTCATGCTGACACCAACTGTAGGAGCATCACGAGGCTACCATTATTAATGAACAACTACATGGACTGGCCATGTTACCACATGGACGACAGTAGACTGCCAAAGCAACTACTTTACAGTTACCTAAAGAATAGTAAAGCATAACTGTTACGAACCCTCCACCGATTGTCTTCATCTACCTACCCAGCACCACGATCAAGCCCATCTAGGGACGAAACACGAGTATGGCTCGTCTTAGTTACCACTACCCGGGTTTCCCTTCTCCATATCCTGGTTGTTGCGTCACTTCCGCCTCAGTCTACTTTGTCAGCTCCAATTCGAGGAGAGATCACTTCACTCTGGGAAGCGACCACAGGATCACCTATCCTGGAAACCTACGGCACAGTGACTATTTACCGTCTTCTACCATACTCAGCCTTGCACGTCAGCCATCTC
>CAUDMG010003880.1:0-5000 GCA_958450375.1 Homarus gammarus | reverse complement strand
GCCCATAAAACGTTTTGGTGGAATTGAAAAACTCGTGCATATTGTGCTGATCTGCAAATTTTTGTGTTTCACATGCTATATTTTTAAACCAGTCATTCTTTAGATTGCGAAATTCCCACTGGACCACAGCTTTCTTCTTTTGGAAGGTATCAGCTTTGGTCCGACACTGAGGGTTGTTCTTCCAGTCAGTTAAAGCAGCACGTTTATCATTGATTGCCGGGTAATTTTCATTAAACCAGTCCTATGTATTCTTTCGATCTGGCCGAGGGGCTCTCTGCAGGTTTTTTGTCATAACAATGTTGAGAATATTCCATTCAGCACTGGGATTTGGGTTGTTCATTGTCGGGTTGTTTATTTGCCCGCGTTTGAGTTGCTCCCCGAAAGCATGTGCTACGGCTGGAAAGACAAGACGCTTAGTGTTAAAATCTATTCTAGAGGCTTGCTGCTTTCGCCGCTTTGGGTTGACGTGAGGTGATAACTTGGTTCTGACGAGCTGATGATCAGTGTCACAGTAGTCTGAGCCAAGCATGGCACGCGTGATGCGGACATCTCAGCGATCTCTTTCTCTGACAATGATGTAGTCAATGAGAGGCCAGTGTTTGGATTGTGGGTGTTGCCACAAACCCTTGAACTTGTCGGCCTGCCTAAACAAGGTATTGGTGATAGTGAGGTTGTGTGCTCAGGAGGAATAGGCCATAGGGATTACACTTGCCTAGTCCATTCCCCTATAGTTCCCTGCCAAATGTCAGTATTTCTGACAACTCTCGTATTGAAGTTACTAAGGAGCACAACCTTTTTTTTTTTAACGTGGCCTCCAGCCTCCCCTAATAGCCACACCTTTGCCGCAATTTTATTACCTTAATATTAAATATCCTAATACAAGAGTCGCTATCCTATCTGTGTTGAATTAGTTGAGCCACAGATCTATGCGGCATTCAGTGACTGTAGCCTCATAGTCAATATCTGCAGCTGTTGTCGGCATTGGGGCAGAAGCTCTCGTTCCCCTGAGGCAGAGCAAAGCCGACCGAAGGAGAGAGAAAGACAGTCGACATCTCATGGCTTCTCTGGGGATAGAGGTTGTCACTATGTCGAGGTCGGCGTGAAAGGCCCCCTTGATGTCATCCTCTGCATCCATTGTTGGGGCGTAAGCACTGATAAAAAGGCATCACGTGAGTGATTCAGTGGGACTCGGAGCTTCATGAGGCGCTCGTTGATCTCGATAGGCATTTCAGTAGGATGTGTTGGCGGATGGCAAAGCCAACTCCATAAATGCAGTTTCCCTCGGTAGCAGGCTTACCCTTTTAGGTATAGCCAGACCCACGATCTGTGTGTTGACCCTCGTCCGGGAGCTGGGCTTCACTAATGGCTGGTATGTTGATGTCATGCCAAGCAAGCTCTTTTGCTACAAGTGTAGTTCATTTTTCAGGGCGCTCAATTGTGCAAGTATCCAGGAGGGTTCTGACATTCCATGCAGCGACCATAAGCGACCATCTTATCTGTGCCTCCCATATGCAGAGTTGTGACTGGAGACTCCCGGCAGTCATCTCTGCCTGTCCCCGACGCCACTCGTCCATTGCCATAGGGCTTATGGGGGTATGGGGGTTTTGATGATGATGGGAGGTATGATGAGCTAAATGATGGCTGCGTGTGAGTTGATTTATGTGGTGAGGCAGGAGCGCAGGCTGCAACGACACATCTTGACTCTCCCTTTTCCTGATCCAGTGGTGCAAGTGTTGTAACGATTGGGGAGAGGAAGAGTTGCAATAGCCCAGTTTGCTGGGTTTCGCCTTAGTAGCCTGTCCATCAAGCATTGCCTTCATCCGCCCGTGTAGTGGTTGGGGTCTCATGGTGGTCACCTCTTCCGCCTATACCGCCGTTGGGGGTGTACCACCCAGTTGATACACATTACATAACAGTGAACATGTGAAGAAGTATTATGTTTTCATTTATTAAATTGAAATGAATAGTGATATATTAACTATTACTTACTATGATTTTTTTTTTACTTCTATGATTTCTTATAAGGTAATTATGTTATATTAGTGATTGATGTCAATAATTTTGTGAATTAGTTCACTTGGAATAATTTATCAAGATTAATGTTTATTTCTTGGGTTTTATTTGCCGTATTTTTGCTCAAAGAAGTTCCAAATGTGTTTTTCAATATCCAGTTGGAAGATGCTCACTGGATGAAAGTAAATTTGGATCTGGACTCAATAAAAGGAAACAGGTAAACAGCTAAGTATTGATCACGTATGATTAAAATAGAGTGATAGATTTTCACTAGTGACAGTAGTGAATTTATAAGTTGGAAAAGTGTGTTATACCTATATATCTTGTGAGAAGTTATTACTAAAATTAAAATAATTTCATTTTTATTGTTTCATAAGTTTACTCTAATTTTACATATCTGGAATTAATATCTTGTATGTCAATAATGGTCATTTTAATAATTCTATATATTTAAATATTGAAATTATCAACATCCATCTTATCTTTTCAAGTGAATTCTTTATTGAAATTTATCTTTGGGACTTAGATAATCGAACATATATATATATATATATATATATATATATATATATATATATATATATATATATATATATATATATATATATATATATATATATATATATATATATATATATATATATATATATATATATATATATATTTCTATAGCCCAATAAAGCACGTGGACTTCTACATACAATCAACACCTCAACCCGCCATTGTTTTAGCAAATGCTCTTACTACCAATTGCCACCCGCTCAATATATATTTTAATTCCCTTGTTTGAATGACCAAAAATGAAGGAAAATACTCAAGTGTCTGGTGGTAAACACTACACTATAGATTGATACTAAAGATTTAAACTCAAGATCTTTCTAAATGCGATAAACAAGACAAGCGTTAAAAATTGTTCTACACTGCTCTGGAAAGTCATCCCTTTTACCCCGCCAATAACGGCTTTGAGATTCTTGATAACTGTACTACAATATGGTAATTCATCAGACTGGACCATGTACGATATAACGTGGCCAATGTACTGTATATGTATCACAGGATCAGAGGGAGGATCAGAGAAATCAATTAAAATGGTTTAATATAACCGCTAACTGACGTGACCTAACCCTGTGTCGCTTCCCTCGCCAGGTAATATAACAGGGAAGGCTTAATATCCAAGATTTAATTAAAGAGACTCTATACTAAAACAATAAATGATAATATTTCAACATACTCTGATTAGTATAGCCGGTCTTTTGTGTCTTAGATTCTCTCTCTTTCCCAGCCTCCCTGTCTCTTTTCCTCTGCCTCTGTCTGTCTCACTATCTTTCTAATTCACCCTCTCGTTGTCATCCTTCCTCTAACTCTGTCTGTCTGCTTCTTTCTTTCTCTGCCTCGCTTTGTCTTTCTCTCTTAGTCCACTCATATAATTGAATAATTTTTCGTATTCCAGTACTAATTATTATAGCGAGGAATCGTGCCAGCGCTCAGTACAGACACGACAAAGTACACACGACTGACCTTAAAACTCGACTGTGTGTGCACGAATGTTTAAGAGTTTGGGGGAGACTTTGATCTTCCATCATCCATCCGACTTTGATGTATATGAAGCCGTTTATTTATCATCAAGATTAATACTGTTATTAGCATGAAAAGCAAAGAAGTTAACAAAACAGCTTTGCTAATATAAGCTATATATACTGTATATATATATATATATGTATATATATATATATATATATATATATAATCAACGACCTCACCAGCAAGGAATCGAACCCTCGACCTACTGGGTGTGACTAGGGAATGCTTACCGGCTAGGCCACAAGGACACTAAAAGCAGTTCTAGACTCTGTTATATTTCACACAAAGCCTGTTCATCGAGCTGATGGCGCCGTGAACCTCATTGGGAAACTGCCCGTGCCTCGTATGTGGTGTCAGTAGCATTTTACCGAATCCAGCCATCAGCTCGATGAACAGGCTTTGTGTGAAATATAACAGAGTCTAGAACTGCTTTTAGTGTCCTTGTGGCCTAGCCGGTAAGCATTCCCTAGTCACACCCAGTAGGTCGAGGGTTCGATTCCTTGCTGGTGAGGTCGTTGATTGTATGTTCAAAGTCCGCGTGTTAAATGGACTAAAAATGAAGTATATATATGTACCTCGCGTTTCATACCAGCTGGATTCGGTAAAATGCTACTGACACCACATACGAGGCACGGGCAGTTTCCCAATGAGGTTCACGGCGCCATCAGCTCGATGAACAGGCTTTGTGTGAAATATAACAGAGTCTAGAACTGCTTTTAGTGTCCTTGTGGCCTAGCCGGTAAGCATTCCCTAGTCACACCCAGTAGGTCGAGGGTTCGATTCCTTGCTGGTGAGGTCGTTGATTGTATGTTCAAAGTCCGCGTGTTAAATGGACTAAAAATGAAGTATATATATGTACCTCGCGTTTCATACCAGCTGGATTCGGTAAAATGCTACTGACACCACATACGAGGCACGGGCAGTTTCCCAATGAGGTTCACGGCGCCATCAGCTCGATGAACAGGCTTTGTGTGAAATATAACAGAGTCTAGAACTGCTTTTAGTGTCCTTGTGGCCTAGCCGGTAAGCATTCCCTAGTCACACCCAGTAGGTCGAGGGTTCGATTCCTTGCTGGTGAGGTCGTTGATTGTATGTTCAAAGTCCGCATGTTAAATGGACTAAAAATGAAGTATATATATATATATATATATACATATACAGTATACTTCATTTTTAGTCCATTTAACATGCGGACTTTGAACATACAATCAACGACCTCACCAGCAAGGAATCGAACCCTCGACCTACTGGGTGTGACTAGGGAACGCTTACCTTGTGGCCTAGCCGGTAAGCGTTCCCTAGTCACACCCAGTAGGTCGAGGGTTCGATTCCTTGCTGGTGAGGTCGTTGATTATACAGTATATATATATATATATATATATATATATATGTATATATATATATAT
>CAUDMG010003879.1:95000-107239 GCA_958450375.1 Homarus gammarus | reverse complement strand
ACTACCTCCCATTACTACTACCACCCATCATCACTACCTGCCATTATCACTACCTCCCATTACTACTACCACCCATCATCACTACTGTATGTATATTATGTATGCTGGATTATATATCATGTATGTATATTATGTATGTGCTCCATCTATGTATTATTTATTCAGCCTAGCTAGCAGCGTGTGGCAATGTTATTACCATATCCCACATGCTTAATTAATGTGCCTGGCGACGTATGGAAGCTGCTAATGTATCACTTGCCATACGTCGCCTATAGCAGTTGACAAGGAGCCTAGCCAAGGGAGAGTGCTGCTTCCCTCTGTGTACATACTCTTATCCAGTAAACCGAACCTACAAAACTATACAGGTGTTTGTGTTCTCTCCTGTATATAGAACTTATTATTCAGAACCTAACATGGCGCAGTGCGTAGTCTTACTGGATAATTACGAGTGATAGTGCAAAGTCTGTGGAAAGCCGGCGTACGGACTCCTCCCGCCTTGGGTCAATTCCCGCGCGTCATCCCTCCTCGAAGAATTTCGCAACTTTGAGCAGTGTCAGTGACAGTGATTTTCTGTGAAGTGTTTAGTGCATTGTGTGTTTCGTGCCATTCATGTGTGACCTTGTTCTAAAGGATTCCCAAGGTATACGGCACGTTCTGGGCATTTGTAAGGAGTAGAGTTCAGTGCACCCGTCTCTGACCGCGTTCTGAGGGTAACTGGACTGACTGGGAGTCGCCGCGCCTCTCCCTCCACCCCCCCTCACAGCTGGGGCGAGACGCTTTGCCCGCCCGGGACACACACTCACGCACATACATGTACTAACACTCGCTGACCGCGCGGCTTCCTTATATATATTTTATATATATAACCTACTTATCTGTGTATTTAATTAATATTTTGTCTGAAATCTTGTTGATACGACGGGCTGACCGGTCAACACTGATTTAAGACATAGTACACAGAGGAAGTAGTTATGTCTCACGCCTTACGTAGCCGTGGACCCAGCGTCTGGATGAGTCAGGCGGGTGATAGCCCCGTAGAGATGGATGACCAGGCCGGCCACGACGCTCCAGCCCCCACATCGCGCAGTCCCTCACCTCAATATTCAGCGTTGTCTCCAGAGATAATTGCTTTACTGAAGTTTATGAGAGATGAGAAACGCGAGGATGAAGCCCACAGACGTTTGGCGGATGAGCACAGAAGGCAAGCAGAGGCAGAACGAGACAACCAACGGAGATTGGAAGACAGTGAACGGTTTGAAGCCTTGATATCTCGCCTCACTGTTAACCAAGCCCCTGGCTCTAACACTGCCTCGGTACTGACTGGTTCAGATACCTCATCCATGCTTCCTTCACACCCCCCAGCCCCACCTAAAGCAGCAGCTCAAACACCGCCCATCTTGAAGCCTGATGTGAATTTCCAGACTTTTCGTGAATGGCGGCGACGGTGGACTGATTATTCTACAATGGTGGATCTCCAGAGTTTGTCACAGACTAAACAACTCATCCAGCTGCGCATGTGCCTGTCCTTGGAAATTCAGCGTGTCTTGGAACATACGTTGCAGGTACCCCCAACCTCTTCGCTGTCTGTAGAGGAGGTACTGGACGTTCTACAACGGCACATCAAAGGACAGCAGAATGAAGCTCTGCGCAGGAGGGAATTGTTTAGCTGCAGACAGTTGGAGGGTGAGTCTTTTGATGCCCTTTACGTGCGTCTTAAGAGAGCCTCGGAAGAGGTAGATATATGTCCAGGCCACCACCAGCAGTGCGAGGAGACCCAGTTGAAGCAGGTGATCCTGATGGGTGTTAAGGACGAGGAACTTGTCCAACGCCTCACCTCCCTCGACTCTTCCTCTTCTCTTAAGGATGTGTTGACGATATGTCGCTCCTATGAGGCTGCCAGGTGTGCCACCTCTGCCATCCGTGCTCCCCCTACAGCTGTACGCGCTGTGTCCCGGTACAAGAAGGACAAGAAGTCTGTTCCTACGCCTTCGCCCACCACGTCCACGCCCGGTTTATTTTGCAACAACTGTGGTAAGCAGCACGGAACACAGGTGTGTCCAGCTGCTCAGTCTACCTGCAACAGTTGTGACCGTAAGGGCCACTGGTCACTCACAGTACGGTGCCCAGCCAAACGCGTCCAGTGCAATGTGTGTGGTCGCCTGGGCCACTATGACAAGTGTTGCCCTTCCAACATACCCAAGGGACCGCGTCGGCGGAAGCTTCAGCCCCCTTCCACCAGAGAGGGCCGGCCACAGTCTTCCAATCAGAGGCACGACGACTCCTGACAACGCTCGAGCCACATTAGGAATGTGTGCTCCCCCCCCGCGTCCCAGGACCAAAGTCCCCCAGTACATCATCGTCATCGTGACCTACGGCGGTGTGTCATCCCGTCTTCAGATGTTGCCCGACACCGGCGCTGATGCTACAGTCATCGGTCCCCAGCATTTGCAATGCTTGGGGCTCTCTCCAAGTGATCTAGGACCGCCCCCCAAGGATCTCCGCTTTATGGCAGATGGTTCACAGATGACCCCGGCCCTAGGTTCACTCTATGCACACGTCCCCTTTGGCAACAGGTCGTGTCAAGCCTGGATTGATGTGCATAATGGCGTCCCGACTCCTTTGCTGTCCTACAGACATTGCCAAGAGTTGGCCATCATCTCCCAGGACTTCCCAACACCGATTCTCGAGGTAAAACACGCCAACAGGGTGCACGAAGGGAGCAGCAACTACCCTGCTGCCGCCCTGCCCCTACCTCTGGCCAGTGACACCTCTCCTTCGGTAGTTGTCCCTGCTGCTTCAAGTCTCCACGCCTTGGCTCGCCTCCACGACAGTCACTGTGGAGCCGAGGCCACCAAACGGCGTGCAAGACAGACTGTGTTCCGGCCTGGCATCGACCCCGACATCTCCAATGCTGTCCGGGTGTGTAAGCCCCGCCGCGTATTACAACCCAGCCAGCAGCAGGAATCCTTTATGAGCGACGACAACCCCACCCGCCCCTTTGAGTCTGTGTCGGCCGACTTTTTCTGTGTGTCAGGAAAGTCCTTCCTTGTTTTCGTCGACCGTCTCTCTGGTTGGCCGGTTGTCATCAAGTGCGGTAATGACACGACGTCTGCCGCCACCATCAGCAAGTTCCGCCACTACTTCCGTGACGTGGGCGTTCCTGTACGCCTGCGAACCGACGGAGGGCCTCAGTTCACAAGCCGGGACTTTGCTGCGTTCCTCGACCGATGGGGAGTCCGGCATGTGTTGTCATCGCCCCATTACCCGCAGTCCAACGGCCACGCTGAGGCTGCTGTCAAATCCCTGAAGCACCTCATCCTTAAGGTGGCCCCTTCTGGGAACATTGACTGCGAGGCCTTCGACAGGGGTCTTCTTGAACTCCGCAACACACCTAACTACACCGGACGCTCCCCTGCCCAGGTTTTGTATGGACGCCCCCTTCGTTCTTGTGTCCCTGCTCACCCTCAATCCTTCTCCAAGGAGTGGCAGGCCAAGACAGAGGATTGTGATCGCCGAGCCACCGAACGTGTTCAGGACGTCGTCGCCCGCTACAACGACCACGCCCGTTCTCTCCCCAGGTTGAGTGTCGGCACCCAAGTCCGTGTTCAGGACCCGACCTCCCTACGTTGGGACAAAGTAGGCGTAGTCATGGGTCTCGGCAGGTCACGGGACTACCAGGTGCGGTTACCCAGTGGTCGTGTGTGGTGGAGGAACCGCCGTTTTCTCCGACCCGTAACAATGCCGTCTGCTGGCCCCGCTACCAGTGTTGAGTCCCATACCCTTCCCAGTGATGAAGTCCCTCGACGCTCAGAACGGATCCAAAAGAAAAGGTCCGCTCAAGACTTTGCTATGAGCGTATAGAGGGGAGGGAGGTGTATGTATATTATGTATGCTGGATTATATATTATGTATGTATATTATGTATGTGCTCCATTTATGTAGCTAGCAGCGTGTGGCAATGTTATTACCATATCCCACATGCCTAATTAATGTGCCTGGCGACGTATGGAAGCTGCTAATGTATCACTTGCCATACGTCGTCTATAGCAGTTGACTAAGGAGCCTAGCCGGGGAGAGTGCTGCTTCCCTTTGTGTACATACTCTTATCCAGTAAACCGAACCTACAAAACTATACAGGTGTTTGTGTTCTCTCCTGTATATAGAACTTATTATTCAGAACCTAACAATCATCACTACATATAACACCATCCATCATCACTACATATAACACCATCCACCATCACTACATATAACACCACCCATCATCACTACATATAACACCATCCATCATCAGTACATATAACACCATCCACCATCACTACATATAACACCATCCACCATCACTACATATAACACCATCCATCATCACTACATATAACACCATCCACCATCACTACATATAACACCACCCATCATCACTACATATAACACCACCCATCATCACTACATATAACACCATCCATCATCAGTACATATAACACCATCCACCATCACTACATATAACACCATCCACCATCACTACATATAACACCATCCATCATCACTACATATAACACCACCCATCATCACTACAGATCGGTATAGTAGTATCCGAGATTCTCGTGCGGACACACACACACACACACACACAAACAAACATACTTCTTTGTTTTATATATATAGATACAAGAAACAAAAATTTTTAATTATTTATTAATTGCAAGTTTTAAGGTTTTCCTGGAATCATTGGCAGGAAATAAGGACACTTGAACCTTGAAAACTTACTGTCGTCATAATTATTTATAATAAACCTGTCGATGTTTATTTCCGGGTTAAAGTAAAAGGAAGGTTTTGTCTGGACTATTATCATGTAGACAGTTGCTGGTTGACGATACTGAAGGCCTATACAGGTGTGTGGTGCTTGTGCTTAGTGATGCTTCGTTTATGAGAGCTAATCCCAGGAGTGAACTTTGTTCTGAAAGGACAAACATAAGAAGTCATTACTTATCGTTGTCTCGGAAGTGTTTATATGTGGGTCACTCTTGTGTTGTCGATGTGTCCACCCCACACAGTTATTGCGTGAAGTGACACATTAGACTTCAATTAAAGATCCCCTCCATATGGAAGCTGTTCACACCTCTTGACAGTATTTGGTCTGACATTTAGTTATAAAGGTCGTTTTTTGTCTAGTTCATCTTCCTATGACAACATTAACAATTCATATCACGTTTTAGAGTTGTATGCTCTTCAAGCCAATTAACACAGTACAGGTAACACCAGAGTCAGGCAGGTACAGTGTTAAGCGTCGTGGTCTACTGCTGTCTTACTGAGTAACGATGATGAAATGACTTTGCCACGAGAGAGGAGAGGAAAGAGAGAAGGAAAGAATAGAAACGGGAAGTAAAGTAGTAGGGAGTAATAGCAGGTGGGCTGTCCACCTAGCTGAGTCGAGGTGATTGGTTGGGGTGGTGGCCATACACAGCACGCTCCTGCTCGCTCAAGGGAGGCTGGGGTGGGGGGAGCTAAGCTAGTTAGGCATTCAGTATTGTATTGTGTGTTAATTTATGTAAGTTAAATGGTGGTGTTATTTTTTCATGTATTGTATAAAGTGAGTCTCTTTTTTATATAATAACTCACCTGAAGTATCGCCCCAGGAAAAGGTAACAGAGACCTTAATGACACAGGTAGATTGTCACTCCCCTCGCCGCCCAGCGTATCCCACCTGAAGATTAACCATCCCGGCGATACCTGGGGGGAGGGAGGGTGGCTTAAGTATAATATATACTCTTATATAATAATGTTGATGCTGTAATACACTAGCAGTCATAGTACAGTACATGTGTTGCCTTTATTAAGTTGAGTTTTGTATTTTTGGAAAAAGAGAGAGAAATCTGAGCAACATAATATGGAGAGAGAGAGAGAGAGAGAGAGAGAGAGAGAGAGAGAGAGAGAGAGAGAGAGTGTGTGTGTGTGTGTGTGTATTACATTGCCACACCTGATTCCTTCCTGGTGTATATTTTTACCACCTCTGGTACGACTGTGTCTCTTGCCGATCTATTTTGCACTGTCGCTTCCTGCCTTTCATCTTCCACCTTTCATCTTCTCCTTCATCTTCTTCTCCCCATCGTCTTTCTCCTCCATCTTACCCCTTCATCTTCCCTCCCTTCTTCCTCCCTTCCATCTCCCCCATTCATTTCTTCCCCTTTCATCTTCCTTTCCCCTTTATTTTACCCCTCCATCTTCCCTCCTTTTACCTTCCTCCTTCGGTCTTCTCCTTTCTTTTCCACCAATCTCCTTACCTTCCACTGCTGTCTTAGTCCATTACTGTTTTAAGAAATTTAGTTTTTTCAAGGATTTCGGTATTTCATTCACTTACAATTCTTTTTTGTTTTAATTTCATTTTCTCACTCCTGATTCAAGTGATTCAAGTGATGCAGATAATTTAAAATATCCAGCCCTTATAATGTCTTTAGTGCCTCTTAAACTTGGGTAAATATTATTCCATTAAGTTTATAAACAAATACACGACTCAGACACGTTGGTGTTATAATCACAAAGCAAAGATATCAAGAAGTTGTGACGCTTCATCTGTACAACCAGTTGAGAATAAACTTTCCTTCTCTAAAAGTTTACAAGAAATGGGGGAGAGTTTCTCGCCAGGGGGCGCAGCGCTGTGAGAGAAGAATGTAAATAAGCCTGACTAGCTAAGAAGACGACCAGGGGTAAGAAATGGTCCGTCTTGAGGATGTGGTTCAGGAGGTGAGGTGAAGATATAAACCTCGAAGACGTCATAAAACACAGAGATGATACTATTTCTAACCTTCCCAAGTCTCTGGTGGGTGGCATGTGATCACCAACATGAAATAGAAGATGCCAAGTGAGGTTGATTGTGACTCAGACAGTAACCAGAGCAGGACCTAAAAACAGCCAAGACTGTTCTAAAATAAGAACTTAAATTATAATTTCTGCCCAAGAGTGCGAGTGAGTGAACTTTAATTTCCATTATAGTATAAAACTTTAATGAGTTTATCTTCAACGTGATCTTAAATTTTAGTAGGTGAATTTTTTCATTGGATAATTAAATCTTTGAGAATAACATTTTAAGGCGGCCATTTAGTGTTATCATGCTGTAAGATGTAGATACGCTCCAAAAAGTATGCTTACGATTTTGTGTTAGACGATATGACACAACAGACGAAGGATTTTGACGACCCTACCGAGACAGCAGGAGTCACAGTGTTCATTTTGAAATTCATCGGTCTCCTCCATAAAGGCACTTTTGGAGTGTTTGTTTACAACTCCTAGTGGTTAATGTGATGCAGCAGTGTACAGCTCATAGTCCATAAGGTGTTTCTTAGGCCAGACCCTTGAGAGTACAGCGGGTGGTTACACTACCCACCTACCTTACACTCTCCCTGATGCGTTTGTTAGATGTTGAAACAGGAACTGTGGATCAACCTGTACAGCTTCTCCTTTTACTTTCACACAAACAATAGATTTAACATGCTGCCTAAGTACTTTGATGAAACAATAAGCACAAATGTGTTATCGTCATGATCCGCCTTATGTGATTATATTGCCAGTTGATGTGGGCCCGACCTTGTTTTGACACACTGACTGGCCTCGTGTTAATTTATTCTCACTTAACATACTTTTTTCGTACCTGAACTCCTCGACCGAACGCTCTTAAAGTTTGTAGAGAAGTTGAAACGGGTCTTATTGATATTCGTGTAGGCAGACTGATAGAGGTCCCAGCAATAAGAGAGTACAGCCGGGTCCTGCTGGAGACACTGAACACATTTCAGTTATTACATCTGGAAATACACGATCACTCACCAAAGAAAACGAAGACAATTTTACCAACTAATATGGTCGAGGTTCTGTAGATATGGGCCACAGCTCAGGTACGGTCGCTATCTGATCTTCTCGACCAGTGTAACAAGAAAGATCTTTACAAACACCATAATATGTAGTCAACGTGCAGTGACTCAGTAATAACTTATTGCTCCTTTGATTCAAGTGATCGACAACAAACCGAATATGTTCCCTCTGTTCCTTTGACTCTATCTTGTGTGTACGATCTTGTGGACTGGGGTGTGATCACGATCAATGGTTGTCCCACTCACTCACTCACTAGGTCTCCTGCCATCTCTTACCCATGAAATTAGATTAAATCTGCCCTGTCGTATCCTGTTTACCTATCCTGTCCCCCCTTGTCTCTATTAACCTTAATATACCATCACTCTCTCTCCCCTACTCTTCTTCCCTGCTTCCTCTACCACTATCTCCACCTCCTCTTTCCTTCCCCTTCCACAATTATTATATCCTCATATCTATGTCTGTCATTCTCTTTATCTGTTCCTACTTCCTTCACCATATCTCTCTATCCCCTCAGCCTAAATCACAATGGCTACAAGAACGAGAGCTTGTGTTGGTAAAAGAGGAATTTTTGAACACCATGACAAATGTATATTTTTTGATGACTTAGGGAGAACGTGTGGCGTGATTAGTGTAGAAGAGGAGATTGTCATACCCTTCTACCCAGTCTTGTTAGCCTCTTATGCCCCACCCTGCCAGTCCTCATACCCTACCCTTCTAGTTCCTCATACCCTACCATACTAGTTCCTCATACCCTACCCTGTTAGTCCCTCATACCCTACCCTGTTAATCCCTCATACCCTACCATTCCAGTCCCTCATATTCCACCCTTCCAGATCCTCATACCTCACCCTTCCAGCCTGTCTTTGTGTCCCAACCAAATTAAGTTGTGTAAAAATCTAAACTCTACCTGATGTCTTTCGCCTTCCATTACCATCATCTCCCAATTGGTTGTCTTGTAAATAGTAGCTCGATGCCCTGGAGTCTCTGGTAGTTTCACTAAGTCTGGAGCCCAACTCATTAAGGAACTTCAGGGTGCTGTCATGCTGGGGAGGGAGGGAGAGGGAGCTGCATTATGCTGTCATGCTGGGGAGGGAGGGAGAGGGAGTTGCATAATGTTGTCATGCTGGGGAGGGAGGGAGAGGGAGCTGCATTATGCTGTCATGCTGGGGAGGGAGGGAGAGGGAACTGCATTATGCTGTCATTCTGGGGAGGGAGGGAGAGGGAGCTGCATTATGCTGTCATGCTGGGGAGGGAGGGGGAGGGAGCTGCATAATGTTGTCATGCTGGGTAGGGAGTGAGAGGGAGCTGCATTATGCTGTCATGCTGGGGAGGGAGGGGGAGGGAGCTGCATTATGCTGACATGCTGGGGAGGGAGGGAGAGGGAGCTGCATTATGTTGACATGCTGGGGAGGGAGGGAGAGGGAACTGCATTATGCTGTCATGCTGGGGAGGGAGGGAGAGGGAGCTGCATTATGCTGTCATGCTGGGGAGGGAGGGGGAGGGAGCTGCATTATGCTGACATGCTGGGGAGGGAGGGAGAGGGAGCTGCATTATGTTGACATGCTGGGGAGGGAGGGAGAGGGAGCTGCATTATGCGGTCATTCTGGGGAGAGAGGGAGAGGGAGTTGCATTATGTTGTCATGCTGGGGAGGGAGGGAGAGGGAGCTGCATTATGCTGTCATGTCGGGGAGGGAGGGAGAGGAGGTCGCATTATGCTGCATGCTGCATTAATATGATGCAGCATAACTCCAGCAGTCTCGCTACAGCTTTGTATGTATGGATGATAACACAGTAGACTGCTTACTGTGATAAACCTATACAGTCGAATGAAAACCTGAGAGACTACTCTACTGTATATTAGTCCTTTCATTATACTCTAATATTATCATTGTCACGGACACAAGAATTCAATGGATCTAAGTAACGAAAATAAGGAATAATTTAAGTTGTTGTCAAAGACTTTCATATGATTATTGTTTATAACTGAAGGTGTTGGAACTATTTTATCACAACAAAGAAATATAATGCAGTAAAACATGGACAATGACGAAGTACAATAAAGAACAAAGACAAACTGTGACATGGAGAACATCCAAGATACAGGAAGACAAACAATAGTAAAATGACAAGGACAGTCATGAGGACACTGAAGGTGAAACTAACAAAAGATACCTGGAGGAGTTGTTATAAATATTGATTTATGTTTTTAACTTTTAGTACTTTTTTGAAGATTTTGTTTTCTCCATAATACAAAAATATCAGTTAATATTAGTTTTTATTCCAATAGGTATTTGGCATTTTTTACCATTATCACTAGGATTATTTTCAGGTTAGGTCAGGTGAGGTCAGGTCAGGTCAGTTAAAAAATACCAAAATACAAAAAAAAAATATCTACCAATTGGGGAAATTGGGATGAAAAAAAATTTTTACCAAATTTTCTCCAAGAGGTGTAAGATGATCTAGCAGCTTCATAAAAATTCACTAAACAAAAAAAATTGTCCAAGAGTTAGTAAGGCATCACCTGGTCATGTTAAGCCCACCTGGTGAAGATAAACATGTTGGTAATGTTTGTATCGTGACTGAACCACCTCACACAGCAGCCCTCAGGCTTTAGGCCACTGACTTAATTGCTTACATTTCACAACATAACGCTCTGTAATGGCCGATGATGCTGTTCTGGTTGTCTAATTGTAGTTTCCAACACGGAAATTACAGCAGGTATCTTTTTATTATCCTGCCATTAAAATAATTAAGTGAATTTATAGACTTACGTAACATCATGAAAGTATAAACCGATGAATTAAAATTAAATAATTATCTTATAAAACAACTAATCTATTTAATTTTCCTTTGAGAGTTAAAGGGATAAAATACACACTAACTGGAGTCTAACTAACCTGGTGTGACTCCTCTCCGCCCCACCCAACACATAATCATCCACTCCAGGTAACCTTACACCGCCTAATGGAGCCAAACCTAATAGAATCATACCTAACTTATCCAATAAACTTTTCAGTGGGTAACCTTGACTCTTCCACACCTTGGCTTTAGACGCTAGTATAAGTCTGGCTGGAGGGACAGTAGTCATTATAAGGGAAGCTTTTTAATAATAGCCATTACCTGCCTCCCGTTAACACTAATGAAATGTTCCTAAAATTAAACGACCTACAATTAAATCCAAATCCTTTTGAATATTTACATAATTTACTGCAGTGTTTCATTATGTTAGTGTGGGGGGGGGGGGGGCGTTTGTTGTGGCCAGGACTCCTCTTCAGATAATATAAATACAGATAATGTTGTTTTAATAAGTAATCTTTTAATGAAAATGTAGAGAAAAATTGGTCAAAAAATCTTAATAGTTATCCTGATTTCTTAAAGAACAATAGAGGAATAAGAAGAGGAGGAGGAGGGAAAGAAAAGAAAGCACAAAGAAAAAAATATAACAAAGAGGAACAACAGAGAAAAAATGAAGAGTAAGATGAAAGAATCTTAGACTGATCAAAAAGACGTATAACAATCTGATTCAAACTAATCACTATATTAGATCAGATCAGATCAGGTCAAGGTTAGGTTAGTTTTGGTTAGATAAGATCAGGTTAGGCTAGGCTAGGCTAGACTTGTTTTACACAAGGTTAGGTTAGGTCAGGTTAGGTTAGGCAAGGCTAGGCCAGGCCAAGGTGGGTGGAGCTTTGCTGACGTCAACAGGTAGACTCCCTCGCCTACCTCTCACCTCTTATAAACAGAACATTTTATGGTTCTATATACTATATTTTGTTATCTCAGTATCTCACATAGAAAATAATACTAATAGAGAGTTTAATCTTGCATATAACTTTAGCTAAGGACACCAGTCAGTGTGGTGGGCGATACACAGAAGGAAAGGTTAAAAGAAAAACAATGTATTTCAGTTATAGTCTTGTATTTAAATAACTGCAGCTTAAGATAGGGTAATGATGACTATATATACAGTTGCCTGCAGGAGTTCTTTTCCTCCCTGTTGTGTCCATTATGTTAATAATGTAGACATAATGTGACAGTAGTTATGACGTCATATGATGTGTTACAGCCACTGACGCCAGAATATGGGGGGGGGGGGGGGGGGCAGTTAGAGCAGGTGATCACAGGTGCTGCCTTTGACTCCAGGTGTGAGTGATGTGACAGGAATTATGACCTCACAAGACAAGTGTTACCTTCACTGACACTTGTTTCATCAAAAGATTAAACACGTAGACGTTTACAGTCACCCATAGACTCACATTTATGATACAACAGTTGCAGAAGTGCATGCAACACACCTGGTTCCACATTGAGCTTAGAATCCAAAGATGCAGTGTACTGATAGATGGAAAACGAAATTGACTTTTATCAGGCAAGTGGTG
>CAUDMG010003879.1:80000-90000 GCA_958450375.1 Homarus gammarus | reverse complement strand
GGACACCAGTTTTCACAATTGTGGCTGCAGCCAACTGAGAGGTAGTGTCTCGACCTCTCTACCCAGTGACGTCTTGCGCAACCTGGGTCATATTTTGGGTCAGGTGTGGGATGACCTCCTCTTCTATAGTCTTTGGGCTAAGTTACCTTAGGTTAGGTGAGTACCGATGCTACTTACGTACACTTTGTATTAGGTTTATATATATGATATATTCTACGAACTAATCTTTTCGACTTATATAAAAAAATCAGATATACATTGAAATTATTACAATGTTTTAAATAGGTTTGGGAATTCAAGTTGAGGTTGACGTTATGATGTTATTACTGCTCTTCAACAACCTAGGTCTTTAATAGTCTTGCAAAGTAAATAATTACACTAGTCCATCAAGAGTTACAATTTATAAGAGATAGAACTCCCTGTGTAGGACTAAAACTATATAAACAAAAACAAAATTCTCATGTCTGTACTTTTTAATGAGTATGAGTTCAATAGCGTCGTTACCACAGTGAATATTTTCAGTAAACAACGACCCTCAGCCTGTGACATAATGTTTACCATCGTTCCATCGACTAAGATACGAAATAGAGGGTAAAAATGTTAATGATTAAGGAAATAGAGACGATAGATAAGAGACATTAGACTGACAGGTGATGGTAGACGTTGCCGGGCCAAGGCGTAGCTGCAATTTAGAATTTGACGCTATATCCAAGGTAGCGGTGAAAACTGGTGGAGAATTTGTTGTTGGAAAGAAGAAGGTGGAGAGGAGCAATGGTGGGGATGGTGATTAAAGTGTTGGAGAGGAGGAGGAGGAAAATGGTGAGGACAGCATTAGTTGAGTGTTGGGAGGGAGCGCGTGAGGAGGAGGATGGAAAAAGTATTAGCCAGGAAAGTAGTAGAGATCCTGATGAAGGTAAAATGTTGACGACGAAAAACGTAGGAAGTTTTAACAGGAGTGTGGAGAAGAGTTGAGCCTTTAAAGCTTATACCTAAAGAGCGCTTGACGAAGAATTTCTTGTCTCGAATCAAATTGAAGCTGTATTTTTCGTTTGTTCGCTTATGTACTTATTGTTACTTTGTTTTGCAATATATATTTATATTCTAAAACACTTTGAATAGTTTTAAAACTTGTACAGATAAATGAAACGAGTAAACAGGTGTGCAGTGCTGGCTGATGTGTGTGAAATATTCTGGGTATGGATCAAAGGCTTCCCTCCCTCTCCCCACAGCTACAGCCTCGTATCTCATTATGTTCGCCCTGTTTTGACCATTCTCAGTTGTTGGGGCCACTTTACCATCCTCCTCTTCCCTAGGTCTGTGTGTTAACATTTCTTTTTTATCCAGTGATCATAAGACTCGTATGTTTACTACCAGGACATTTAGTGGCCCTCCCTCCCTCACGTTGACTGTGCCTCTACAGTGGAGGAGACAGCTGCCAGACCCACATGTACTGCCTGAGAATTTACAAAATTCCCAGGACACTTGGCAGTGTCTGGCATATAAGTACTTGGGGATCATTCGGTGAGGGCGATGGGTATTTTAAATGTAACTTCTCATTTTTGTCTCTGTATTAAGAAGTGTTTTTTCATGACATAATATGTGATGAAAAACAGCGTTATTAGATATAAACCAATCATATATACGACCCAGAAGTGGATGCCAGATATTGCCAAGTGTTCAGAGATTTTGTCCTCAACTGTACATCCATCGTTGGCCCAAAAGATGACACAGTTCACAGACAATATACAGCCACCATCAGCAGCTGATAACAGTTAATATAAATCAAACTACCATTACCAGTACCTCGCAATAATATACTTATAATAGAGAACCACTAAAAATAGCTGGCAGCAGTTGACTTATATTATACACCGACCATCAGCTGGCAACAGTTAACATGCAGTATGTAACAACGACTGGTAACTGACAACATACAACCACCACTAATAACTGGCAACAGTCAACGAGCCACAATACTATTAACACGACTAAATCATTTCCTTTTTGTTTCTTAACAACAGTCGGTACACCACAATCATTTACATGATGTAAGAAAATTATGTTGGTAATAGTTGACAAATTGTCAACATTTAAAAGTTATTAAGAATGATCCACCATCACTGTTATTTGAGGTCTTATATATCTGGCGGCGTCAGAACCCACAGAGAATTAGGGCGTTGAAACCTGTACTTCTCCGGGTATAAAATATGACCCCGGCCACTGTGTTATTATGGGCAGACTTCCGGCCACCACCATCATGAATAACTAACTGGAGATTATCTCCGTCCATTTACCTCAGTTATGTGGGCTACACACACCGTCCTGGCCTGAGGGTCCACAGGTAATAACTGGACACATGACACAGGTTATTTCTGGAGCCTGGAGACCCACCACTGACCTGCACCTACAGTAACCCTCCATTGACCTGCACCTACAGTAATCCACCACTGACCTGCACCTACAGTAGCTTCGAGACCCACCACTGACCTGCACCTAGAGTAGCCACCACTGACCTGCACCTACAGTAATCCACCACTGACCTGCACCTACAGTAGCTTCGAGACCCACCACTGACCTGCACCTAGAGTAGCCACCACTGACCTGCACCTACAGTATCCCACCAATGACCTGCACCTACAGTAATCCACCACTGACCTGCACCTACGGTAGCCTCGAGACCCACCACTGACCTGCACCTACAGTAGCTTCGAGATCCACCACTGACCTGCACCTAGAGTATCCACCATTATCCTGCACCTACAGTAATCCCCCACTGACCTGCACCTACAGTAGCTTCGAGACCCACCACTGACCTGCACCTAGAGTAGCCACCACTGACCTGCACCTACAGTAACCCACCACTGACCTGCACCTACGGTAGCCTCGAGACCCACCACTGACCTGCACCTACAGTAGCTTCGAGATCCACCACTGACCTGCACCTAGAGTAGCCACCACTGACCTGCACCTAGAGTAGCCACCACTGACCTGCACCTACAGTAACCCACCACTGACCTGCTTCTACTTTAACCCACCACTAACCTTCACCTACAGTAGCCTCGAGACCCACCACTGACCTGCACCTACAGTGACCCACCACTGACCTGCACATACAGTAGCCTCGATACCCACCACTGTCCTGCACCTACAGTAACCCACCACTGACCTACACCTACAGTAACCCACCACTGACCTACACCTACAGTAACCCATCAGTGACATGCACCTACAGCAACCTCGAGACACCACTTGCCTGCACCTACAGTAACCCACCACTGACCTACACCTACATTAACCCACCACTGACCTGCGCCTACTTTAACCCACCACTGAACTGCACCTACAGTAGCCTCGAGACCCCACCACTGACCTGCATCTACAGTAACCCACCACTGACCTGCACCTAATTTAACCCACCACTGACCTGTACCTACAGTAGCCTCGGGACCCACAACTGTCCTGCACCTACGTTAGCCTCGAGACACACCACTGACATGCACCTACAGTAACCGACCACTAACCTGCACCTACAGTAGCCTCCAGACCCACCACTGACCTGCACCTACAGTAGCCTCGAGACCCATCACTGACCTGCACTTACAGTAGCGTCGAGACTTACCACTGATCTGCGCCTACAGTAACCCACCACTGACCTGCACCTACAGTAGCCCCTAGAAGCATCACTGACATGCACCTACAGTAACCCACCACTGACCTACACCTACAGTAGCCTCGAGATCCATCATTTACCTGCTTTTACAGTAGCTTCCAGACCTACCACTAACCTGCACCTACACTAGCCTCCAAACCTACCATTCATCTGCACCTAGAGTAGCCTCCAGACCTACCACTGACTTGCACCTACAGTAGCTTCCAGACCCACCACTGACCTGCACCTACAGTAGCCTCCAGGCCCACCACTGACCTACACCTACAGTAGCCTCCAGACCTACCACTGACCTGCACCTACAGTAGCCTCCAGACCTACCACTGATCTGCACCTACAGTAGCCTCCAGACCTACCACTGTCTTGCACCTACAGTAGCTTCCAGACCCACCACTGACCTGCACCTACAGTAGCCTCCAGGCCCACCACTGACCTACACCTACAGTAGCCTCCAGACCTACCACTGACCTGCACCTACAGTAGCCTCCAGACCCACCACTGACCTGCGTCTATAGTAGCCTCGAGACCCACCAATGACCTGCTCATACAGTTACCCACCACTGACCTGCACGTACAGTAGCCTCGAGTCCCACCACTGACCTGCACCTACAGTAAACCACCACAGACCTGCACCTATAGTAGCCTTGAGACCCACCACTAACCTGCACCTACAGTAACCCACCACAGACCTGGACCTACAGTAGCCTTGAGACCCACCACTGACCTGCTTTTACAGTAGCTTCCAGACCTACCACTAACCTGCACCTACAGTAGCCTCCAGACCTACCACTCATCTCCACCTACAGTAGCCTCCAGACCTACCACTGACCTGCACCTACAGTAGCCTCCAGACCTACCACTGATCTGCACCTAGAGTAGCCTCCAGACCTACCACTGACTTGCACCTACAGTAGCTTCCAGACCCACCACTGACCTACACCTACAGTAGCCTCCAGACCTACCACTGACCTGCACCTACAGTAGCCTCCAGACCCACCACTGACCTGCGTCTATAGTAGCCTCGAGACCCACCAATGACCTGCTCATACAGTAACCCACCACTGACCTGCACGTACAGTAGCCTCGAGACCCACCAATGACCTGCACCTACAATAACCCACCACTGACCTGCACTTACAGTAGCCTCGAGACCCACCACTGACCTGCACCTACAGTAGCCTCGAGACCCACCACTGACCTGCACCTACAGTAGCCTCGAGACCCACCACTGACCTGCACCTACAGTAGCCTCGAGACCCACCACTGACCTGCACCTACAGTAGCCTTGAGACCTACCACTGACCTGCACCTACAGTGTACAATCTTTGTTCCTGGAAACTTAAAGATTTACACAAATCAAACTCTCCTTATAGCCCAATTAGTGATGCACTTTTGGCGGGTAATGATGGTCAGAAATATAATTCGTTGCGTTAAGAACAAGAGAGTGTTGAGTGTGTGGGTGCGTGTTCACATAATCAGAAGGAAGTAGTTGGCTTTACTCGACTCACTGTTAGCACCTGGCATGACGTATCGCCTGAACTCTGGCGGGAGGATACAGCCAAGTGTTGTGAGTCAGATCCGTGAATTAGAGAGAGGCGGTGACTTAGTGGCGGCCTCGGGAGACACTAGTGACCGCCTCAATCCAGTTGGCCTCAGTGACTCGCTGGCTCATATCTTTTCAATAAATCCTCTTTTCTTCTTCCTCATACTTCTAAATTTATTATTATATTCATGTATATATTTCTCCTTCTCTTTCCTATGTAACTTACGGGTAAGAATTAAATTGAATGGTAAGAACTGTGTGTTGGTCTGAGACATTTAGTGGTCGTCTTTAAGGCAGGTCCTCGGTGGCTGTCACATCTTTCCCTCATTTTCGCGCCAAGTTGCCGTCATAAATTTTGCCGCTGAAGGAAAGGGTGACGTTATGAGTTTCTACCATTTTTTAAAATATTTTTTTCTAGTTTGCCTGTGAATATTAACATTATTTTTCTTATAGTATTATATTAGCATAGTTTTTGTTCATATTCTGTTCTTTTATTAATAATTTTATCTAAGTTGTAGGATGATCATGTGGTCTTCTCCCTCCCTGGTCCTGCTGCAGTATATGTACCCCATAACTACTCTCCCTCCCTGGTCCTGCTGCAGTATATGTACCCCATAGCTACTCTCCCTCCCTGGTCCTGCTGCAGTATATGTACCCCACAGCTACTCTCCCTCCCTGGTCCTGCTGCAGTATATGTACCCCATAACTACTCTCCCTCCCTGGTCCTGCTGCAGTATATGTACCCCATAGCTACTCTTCCTCCCTGGTCCTACTGCAGTATATGTACCCCACAGCTACTCTCCCTCCCTGGTCCTGCTGCAGTATATGTACCCCACAGCTACTCTCCCTCCCTGGTCCTGCTGCAGTATATGTACCCCACAGCTATTCTCCCTCCCTGGTCCTGCTGCAGTATATGTACCCCATAGCTACTCTCCCTCCCTGGTCCTGCTGCAGTATATGTACCACATAGCTACTCTCCCTCCCTGGTCCTGCTGCAGTATATGTACCCCATAGCTACTCTCCCTCCCTGGTCCTGCTGCAGTATATGTACCCCATAGCTACTCTTATCGTTAGATCAGACTCGCTTTATCCACAAGGTTGCTGTAGGTGCATGTCAGTGGTGGGTTACTGTAGGTGTAGGTCAGTGGTGGGTTACTGTAGGTGTAGGTCAGTGGTGGGTTACTGTAGGTGCAGGTCAGTGGTGGTTTACTGTAGGTGTAGGTCAGTGGTGGGTTACTGTAGGTGCAGGACAGTGGTGGGTCTCGAGGCTACTGTATGTGCAGGTCAGTGGTGGGTCACTGTAGGTGCAGGTCAGTGGTGGGTCTCGAGGCTACTGTAGGTGAAGGTTAGTGGTGGGTTAAAGTAGGAGCAGGTCAGTGGTGGGTTACTGTAGGTGCAGGTCAGTGGTGGCTACTCTAGGTGCAGGTCAGTGGTGGATCTCGAAGCTACTGTAGGTGCAGGTCAGTGGTGGGTCTCGAGGCTACCGTAGGTGCAGGTCAGTGGTGGATTACTGTAGGTGCAGGTCATTGGTGGGTTACTGTAGGTGCAGGTCAGTGGTGGCTACTCTAGGTGCAGGTCAGTGGTTGGTCTCGAAGCTACTGTAGGTGCAGGTCAGTGGTGGATTACTGTAGGTGCAGGTCAGTGGTGGCTACTCTAGGTGCAGGTCAGTGGTGGGTCTCGAAGCTACTGTAGGTGCAGGTCAATGGTGGATTACTGTAGGTGCAGGTCAATGGAGGGTTACTGTAGGTGCAGGTCAGTGGTGGGTCTCCAGGCTCCAGAAATAACCTGTGTCATGTGTCCAGTTATTACCTGTGGACCCTCAGGCCAGGACGGTGTGTGTAGCCCACATAACTGAGGTAAATGGACGGAGATAATCTCCAGTTAGTTATTCATGATGGTGGTGGCCGGAAGTCTGCCCATAATAACACAGTGGCCGGGGTCATATTTTATACCCGGAGAAGTACAGGTTTCAACGCCCTAATTCTCTGTGGGTTCTGACGCCGCCAGATATATAAGACCTCAAATAACAGTGATGGTGGATCATTCTTAATAACTTTTAAATGTTGACAATTTGTCAACTATTACCAACATAACTTTCTTACATCATGTAAGTGATTGTGGTGTACCGACTGTTGTTAAGAAACAAAAAGGAAATGATTTAGTCGTGTTAATAGTATTGTGGCTCGTTGACTGTTGCCAGTTATTAGTGGTGGTTGTATGTTGTCAGTTACCAGTCGTTGTTACATACTGCATGTTAACTGTTGCCAGCTGATGGTCGGTGTATAATATAAGTCAACTGCTGCCAGCTATTTTTAGTGGTTCTCTATTATAAGTATATTATTGCGAGGTTTTGGTAATGGTAGTTTGATTTATATTAACTGTTATCAGCTGCTGATGGTGGCTGTATATTGTCTGTGAACTGTGTCATCTTTTGGGCCAACGATGGATGTACAGTTGAGGACAAAATCTCTGAACACTTGGCAATATCTGGCATCCACTTCTGGGTCGTATATATGATTGGTTTATATCTAATAACGCTGTTTTTCATCACATATTATGTCATGAAAAAACACTTCTTAATACAGAGACAAAAATGAGAAGTTACATTTAAAATACCCATCGCCCTCACCGAATGATCCCCAAGTACTTATATGCCAGACACTGCCAAGTGTCCTGGGAATTTTGTAAATTCTCAGGCAGTACATGTGGGTCTGGCAGCTGTCTCCTCCACTGTAGAGGCACAGTCAACGTGAGGGAGGGAGGGCCACTAAATGTCCTGGTAGTAAACATACGAGTCTTATGATCACTGGATAAAAAAGAAATGTTAACACACAGACCTAGGGAAGAGGAGGATGGTAAAGTGGCCCCAACAACTGAGAATGGTCAAAACAGGGCGAACATAATGAGATACGAGGCTGTAGCTGTGGGGAGAGGGAGGGAAGCCTTTGATCCATACCCAGAATATTTCACACACATCAGCCAGCACTGCACACCTGTTTACTCGTTTCATTTATCTGTACAAGTTTTAAAACTATTCAAAGTGTTTTAGAATATAAATATATATTGCAAAACAAAGTAACAATAAGTACATAAGCGAACAAACGAAAAATACAGCTTCAATTTGATTCGAGACAAGAAATTCTTCGTCAAGCGCTCTTTAGGTATAAGCTTTAAAGGCTCAACTCTTCTCCACACTCCTGTTAAAACTTCCTACGTTTTTCGTCGTCAACATTTTACCTTCATCAGGATCTCTACTACTTTCCTGGCTAATACTTTTTCCATCCTCCTCCTCACGCGCTCCCTCCCAACACTCAACTAATGCTGTCCTCACCATTTTCCTCCTCCTCCTCTCCAACACTTTAATCACCATCCCCACCATTGCTCCTCTCCACCTTCTTCTTTCCAACAACAAATTCTCCACCAGTTTTCACCGCTACCTTGGATATAACGTCAAATTCTAAATTGCAGCTACGCCTTGGCCCGGCAACGTCTACCATCACCTGTCAGTCTAATGTCTCTTATCTATCGTCTCTATTTCCTTAATCATTAACATTTTTACCCTCTATTTCGTATCTTAGTCGATGGAACGATGGTAAACATTATGTCACAGGCTGAGGGTCGTTGTTTACTGAAAATATTCACTGTGGTAACGACGCTATTGAACTCATACTCATTAAAAAGTACAGACATGAGAATTTTGTTTTTGTTTATATAGTTTTAGTCCTACACAGGGAGTTCTATCTCTTATAAATTGTAACTCTTGATGGACTAGTGTAATTATTTACTTTGCAAGACTATTAAAGACCTAGGTTGTTGAAGAGCAGTAATAACATCATAACGTCAACCTCAACTTGAATTCCCAAACCTATTTAAAACATTGTAATAATTTCAATGTATATCTGATTTTTTTATATAAGTCGAAAAGATTAGTTCGTAGAATATATCATATATATAAACCTAATACAAAGTGTACGTAAGTAGCATCGGTACTCACCTAACCTAAGGTAACTTAGCCCAAAGACTATAGAAGAGGAGGTCATCCCACACCTGACCCAAAATATGACCCAGGTTGCGCAAGACGTCACTGGGTAGAGAGGTCGAGACACTACCTCTCAGTTGGCTGCAGCCACAATTGTGAAAACTGGTGTCCTCAGTCACATAATGCCCGCTAATTGTGTTGTGTTTGGGTATAATTCTTGGTTCAAACGAGAGGGGAATATACACTTCCATACACGTCCTAAAGATGAAGAACTAAGATACAGTGGATTAACCTCTTCAAGAGAAAAGACAACATTAATACTGCTAATGGTCAGATATGCTCGGTGGGCATTGAACAGCTGCCAGAGGCTGACAGAAACTGCAGTCCATTGTAAAAGTAGTTTGATAAATATTGAATATGAATTTTATCTATTTTTCATAACATTTACCATAAATTTAACGTTAGAGATTCCGTAAATAACGTCAAAAGCAAATAAATCTCTCTTCTATAGACCTTGGGTGGCCCTAGTGCCAGCCATCCTCGTACACGAGGGTCATCCATTACTGTTACGTCATTAAATATGTTATAAGTATATACTACAGTAAGTATATAATATAAAAGACAAAGAACATCTAAATATATATATTTAGTTACAGGGTTTATTAAGTTATTTATTACTTGTACTTATTACTGATATTTGTTTTCCTCTCATCTGTATAGTTTAAGTCCTTACTCTTGTTTAGAATACATATCATATCACCCATGATGATTATCCTGTGTTTAAAACGAAAATAATATTAATATCACTTAG
>CAUDMG010003879.1:0-75000 GCA_958450375.1 Homarus gammarus | reverse complement strand
GGTGAATTTTGTCTTGGCTGGTGTCCCTGTAATATACTGGTCGGTGGAGGATATCAGTCGAACACTGACCCTTCGCAGCTTAAGCCCGAAAGCTTATCACCACTTGCCTGATAAAAGTCAATTTCGTTTTCCATCTATCAGTACACTGCTTCTTTGGATTCTAAGCTCAATGTGGAACCAGGTGTGTTGCATGCACTTCTGCAACTGTTGTATCATAAATGTGAGTCTATGGGTGACTGTAAACGTCTACGTGTTTAATCTTTTGATGAAACAAGTGTCAGTGAAGGTAACACTTGTCTTGTGAGGTCATAATTCCTGTCACATCACTCACACCTGGAGTCAAAGGCAGCACCTGTGATCACCTGCTCTAACTGCCCCCCCCCCCCCCCATAATTTGGCGTCAGTGGCTGTAACACATCATATGACGTCATAACTACTGTCACATTATGTCTACATTATTAACATAATGGACACAACAGGGAGGAAAAGAACTCCTGCAGGCAACTGTATATATAGTCATCATTACCCTATCTTAAGCTACACTTATTTAAATACAAGACTATAACTGAAATACATTGTTTTTCTTTTAACCTTTCCTTCTGTGTATCGCCCACCACACTGACTGGTGTCCTTAGCTAAAGTTATATGCAAGATTAAACTCTCTATTAGTATTATTTTCTATGTGAGATACTGAGATAACAAAGTATAGTATATAGAACCATAAAATGTTCTGTTTATAAGGGGTGAGAGGTAGGCGAGGGAGTCTACCTGCTGACGTCAGCAAAGCTCCACCCACCTTGGCCTGGCCTAGCCTAGCCTAACCTGATCTTATCTAACCAAAACTAACCTAACCTTGACCTGATCTGATCTGATCTGATCTAATATAGTGATTAGTTTGAATCAGATTGTTATACGTCTTTTTGATCAGTCTAAGTTTCTTTCATCTTACTCTTCATTTTTTCTCTGTTGTTCCTCTTTGTTATATTTTTTCTTTATGCTTTCTTTTCTTTCCCTCCTCCTCCTCTTCTTATTCCTCTATTGTTCTTTAAGAAATCAGGATAACTATTAAGATTTGTTGACCAATTTTTCTCTACATTTTCATTAAAAGATTACTTATTAAAACAACATTATCTGTATTTATATTATCTGAAGAGGAGTCCTGGCCACAACAAACGCCCCCCCCCCCCACACTAACATAATGAAACACTGCAGTAAATTATGTAAATATTCAAAAGGATTTGGATTTAATTGTAGGTTGTTTAATTTTAGGAACATTTCATTAGTGTTAACGGGAGGCAGGTAATGGCTATTATTAAAAAGCTTCCCTTATAATGACTACTGTCCCTCCAGCCAGACTTATACTAGCGTCTAAAGCCAAGGTGTGGTAGAGTCAAGGTTACCCACTGAAAAGTTTATTTGGATAAGTTCGGTGTGATTCTATTAGGTTTGGCTCCATTAGGCGGTGTAAGGTTACCTGGAGTGGATGATTATGTGTTGGGTGGGGCGGAGAGGAGTCACACCAGGTTAGTTAGACTCCAGTTAGTGTGTATTTTATCCCTTTAACTCTCAAAGGAAAATTAAATAGATTAGTTGTTTTATAAGATAATTATTTAATTTTAATTCATCGGTTTATACTTTCATGATGTTACGTAAGTCTATAAATTCACTTAATTATTTTAATGGCAGGATAATAAAAAGATACCTGCTGTAATTACCGTGTTGGAAACTACAATTAGACAACCAGAACAGCATCATCGGCCATTACAGAGCGTTATGTTGTGTAATGTAAGCACTTAAGTCAGTGGCCTAAAGCCTCAGGGCTGCTGTGTGAGGTGGTTCAGTCACGATACAAACATTACCAACATGTTTATCTTCACTAGGTTGGCTTAACATGACCAGGTGAAGCCTTACTAACTCTTGGATAATTTTTGTTGTTTAGTGAATTTTTATAAAGCTGCAAGATCATCTTACACCTCTTGGAGAAAATTTGGTAAAAATTTATTTTCATCCCAATTTCCCCAATTGGTAGATATTTTTTTTTGTATTTTGGTAATTTTTAACTGACCTGACCTGACCTCACCTGACCAAACCTGAAAATAATCCTTGTGATAATGGTAAAAAATGCCAAATACCTATTGGAATAAAAACGAATATTAACTGATATTTTTGTATTATGGAGAAAACAAAATCTTCAAAAAAGAACAAAAAGTTAAAAACATAAATCAATATTTATAACAACTCCTCCAGGTATCTTTTGTTAGTTTCACCTTCAGTGTCCTCATGACTGTCCTTGTCATTTTACTATTGTTTGTCTTCCTGTATCTTGGATGTTCTCTATGTCACTGTATGTATATTATGTATGCTGGATTATATATTATGTATGTATATTATGTATGTGCTCCATTTATGTAGCTAGCAGCGTGTGGCAATGTTATTACCATATCCCACATGCCTAATTAATGTGCCTGGCGACGTATGGAAGCTGCTAATGTATCACTTGCCATACGTCGCCTATAGCAGTTGACCGGGAGCCTAGTCAAGAGAGAGTACTGCTCTCCTTTGTGTACATACTCTTATCCAGTAAACCGAACCTACAAAACTATACAGGTGTTTGTGTTCTCTCCTGTATATAGAACTTATTATTCAGAACCTAACATGGCGCAGTGAGTAGGATCTTACTGGATAATTACGAGTGATAGCGCAAAGTCTGTGGAAAGCCGGATGGACTCCTCCTCTCGCTTGGGTCAACTCCCGCGCGTCACCTTGAAGAATTTCAGCAACTTTGAGCAGTGTCAGTGACAGTGATTTTCTGTGAAGTGTTTAGTGCATTGTGTGTTCGTGCCATTCATGTGTGACCTTGTTCTAAAGGATTCCCAAGGTATAC
This sequence comes from Homarus gammarus, assembly GCA_958450375.1. Classification (NCBI taxonomy): domain Eukaryota; kingdom Metazoa; phylum Arthropoda; class Malacostraca; order Decapoda; family Nephropidae; genus Homarus; species Homarus gammarus. Next base: position 72,116 of record CAUDMG010003879.1, on the reverse strand, counting down.
GGCACGTTCTGGGCATTTGTAAGGAGTAGAGTTCAGTGCACCCGTCTCTGACCGCGTTCTGAGGGTAACTGGACTGACTGGGAGTCGCCGCGCCTCTCCCTCCACTCCCCCTCACAGCGCCGCCTCCACCCCCCCTCACAGCTGGGGCGAGACGCTTTGCCGGCCCGGGACACACACTCACACACATACACGTACTAACACTCGCTGACCGCGCGGCTTCCTTATATATATTTTATATATATAACCTACTTATCTGTGTATTTAATTAATTTTTTGTCTGAAATCTTGTTGATACGACGGGCTGACCGGTCAACACTGATTTAAGACATAGTACACAGAGGAAGTAGTTATGTCTCACGCCTTACGTAGCCGTGGACCCAGCGTCTGGATGACTCAGACGGGTGATAGCCCCGCAGAGATGGATGACCAGGCCGGCCACGACGCTCCAGCCCCCACATCGCGCAGTCCCTCACCTCAATATTCAGCGTTGTCTCCAGAGATAATTGCTTTACTGAAGTTTATGAGAGATGAGAAACGCGAGGATGAAGCCCACAGACGTTTGGCGGATGAGCACAGAAGGCAAGCAGAGGCAGAACGAGACAACCAACGGAGATTGGAAGACAGTGAACGGTTTGAAGCCTTGATATCTCGCCTCACTGTTAACCAAGCCCCTGGCTCTAACACTGCCTCGGTACTGACTGGTTCAGATACCTCATCCATGCTTCCTTCACGCCCCCCAGCCCCACCTAAAGCAGCAGCTCAAACGCCGCCCATCTTGAAGCCTGATGAGACTTTCCAGACTTTTCGTGAATGGCGGCGACGGTGGACTGATTATTCTACAATGGTGGATCTCCAGAGTTTGTCACAGCCTAAACAACTCATCCAGCTGCGTATGTGCCTGTCCTTGGAAATTCAGCGTGTCTTGGAACATACGTTGCAGGTACCCCCAACCTCTTTGCTGTCTGTAGAGGAGGTACTGGACGTTCTACAACGGCACATCAAAGGACAGCAGAATGAAGCTCTGCGCAGGAGGGAATTGTTTAGCTGCAGACAGTTGGAGGGTGAGTCTTTTGATGCCTTTTACGTGCGTCTTAAGAGAGCCTCGGAAGAGGTAGATATATGTCCAGGCCACCACCAGCAGTGCGAGGAGACCCAGTTGAAGCAGGTGATCCTGATGGGTGTTAAGGACGAGGAACTTGTCCAACGCCTCACCTCCCTCGACTCTTCCTCTTCTCTTAAGGATGTGTCGACGATATGTCGCTCCTATGAGGCTGCCAGGTGTGCCACCTCTGCCATCCGCGCTCCCCCTACAGCTGTACGCGCTGTGTCCCGGTACAAGAAGGACAAGAAGTCTGTTCCTACGCCTTCGCCCACCACGTCCACGCCCGGTTTATTTTGCAACAACTGTGGTAAGCAGCACGGAACACAGGTGTGTCCAGCTGCTCAGTCTACCTGCAACAGTTGTGACCGTAAGGGCCACTGGTCACTCACAGTACGGTGCCCAGCCAAACGCGTCCAGTGCAATGTGTGTGGTCGTCTGGGCCACTATGACAAGTGTTGCCCTTCCAACATACCCAAGGGACCGCGTCGGCGGAAGCTTCAGCCCCCCTCCACCAGAGAGGGCCGCCCACAGTCTTCCAATCAGAGGTACGACGACTCTTGACAACGCTCGAGCCACATTAGGAATGTGTGCTCCCCCCAGCGTCCCAGGACCAAAGTCCCCCAGTACATCAGTGTCATTGTGACCTACCGCAGTGTGTCATCCCGTCTTCAGATGTTGCCCGACACCGGCGCTGATGCTACAGTCATCGGTCCCCAGCATTTGCAATGCTTGGGGCTCTCTCCAAGTGATCTAGGACCGCCCCCCAAGGATCTCCGCTTTATGGCAGATGGTTCACAGATGACCCCGGCCCTGGGTTCACTCCAAGCACAAGTCACCTTTGGCAACAGGTCGTGTCAAGCCTGGATTGATGTGCATAACGGTGTCCAGACTCCTTTGCTGTCCTACAGACATTGTCAGGAGTTGGCCATCATCTCCCAGGACTTCCCCAAACCTATTCTTGAGGTAAAACACGCCAACAGGGTGCAAAAAGGGAGCAGCAACGACCCTGCTGCCGCCCTACCCCTGCCTCTTGCCAGTGACACCTCTCCTTCGGATGCTCGGAAGTACTTCCTGAAGGAATTCAGCGACGTTCTGGTGACCAAGTCCGCTCTGGAATCCAAGCCTCTCAAGAAGATGGCAGGCCCCCCCATGAGGATCCACCTGAGGGACGACGCGAAGCCATTCGCTATTTACACCCCTCGACTGGTTCCCCTGGCCTTCCGCGAGGCGGTCAAAAACGAGCTGGACTCCATGGTCGCCCAAGAAATTATTGTACCAACCGGCGATGACCCGTCTCCATGGTGTCACCCGATGGTTGTCGTCGCAAAACCTAAAGGTGGTGTTCGGATCACCACTGACCTTTCCAAGCTCAACAACCAGGTGTCTCGTCCTGCGCACCCTTCTCCCACGCCCTTTGCAGCCATACGCAGCGTGAACCCGAAGGCGCGCTTCTTCACGACGATGGACGCCCTGTGTGGATACTGGCAGATAGAGCTTGCCGAAGAAGACCGACCACTCACAACGTTCATCACCCCGCATGGACGTTACAGTTATTGCCGTGGCCCCATGGGATTCGCCGCTACAGGAGACGCTTTCTGTCTTCGAGGTGATATGGCTCTACAAGGTCTGGCAAACTGCGTGAAAGTGGTCGACGACATACTCGTGTACGACGAGGATTATATGGATCACCTCTGCCGTATCTACGAGGTACTCAACAGGTGCCGGAAGCACGGCATTACCCTAAATGCCGACAAGTTTGTTCTGGCCAGCTCTTCAGTTGACTTTTGTGGGTACACCCTCTCAGGGAATGGTATCGCAGCTGACCCGGAAAAGGTCCGCGCCATTACGGATTTTCCCACCCCTGCTAACCTGACCGACTTGAGGTCCTTCATCGGTCTCGTCAACCAGTTAGCAGAGTTTTCGTCGGACATCTCCGCAGCTGCTCAACCACTTCGCCCCCTGATGAGCCCCAAGAGGACATTCCTGTGGACCCCCGACCACGACAAGGCCTTCCAGCAAGTGAAACAGGCCCTGTCTCGTCCACCTGTCCTCGCCACGTTTGACCCAGCCTTGCCGACAGTTCTGCAGACAGACGCCTCACGCTTGTATGGCGTGGGATACGCCCTACTGCAGGATCATGGTGGAGGGCAGTTCCGGCTCGTCCAGTGTGGCTCGCGTTTCCTCTCTGACACTGAGACGCGCTACGCCACTATTGAGTTAGAGCTGTTGGCCGTGGTTTGGGCGATGTCCAAGTGCAGGTTTTACCTCATAGGCCTGCAATACTTTCACCTAGTGACCGACCATCGCCCGCTTGTCCCGATCCTCAACCACTACACGCTAGACGCTGTTGAGAACCCTCGCCTCCAGCGTCTGAAAGAGAAGCTCTCGGCGTACATCTTCACTGCAGTGTGGCGTGCTGGTAAGGAGCTCTGCATCCCTGATGCCTTATCCCGCTCCCCTGTCAGCCGCCCTACTCCAGAAGACCATGTACTCGACGCCGACCTCGCTCTTTCCGTCAGGACTGTGGTCACTCTCCATGCCGTCCAATCCCTTCGTTCGGACCTGTCACCAGATGACGACAAGGCAATGGAGGACCTTCGAACAGCGGCCCGAGATGACCCTTCCTATGTCCGACTCGTCGAGTGTGTGAGGAATGGATTTCCTAGCAACCGCTACGATCTTCACAACACCCTGCTCCCGTATTGGAAACTCCGCGATGAACTCTACTGCGACGGAGACCTTGTTCTGTACGGAGCACGTGTAGTTGTCCCTGCTGCATCACGTCCCCACGCCTTGGCCCGCCTTCACGACAGTCACCGTGGAGCTGAGGCCACCAAACGACGTGCACGACAGACTGTGTTCTGGCCCGGCATCAACTCCGACATCTCCAATGTTGTCCGTGCGTGTGAGCCCTGCCAAGTATTACAACCCAGCCAGCAGCAGGAACCCTTTATGAGTGACGACAACCCCACCCGCCCCTTTGAGTCTGTGTCGGCCGACTTCTTCTGTGTGTCAGGAAAGTCCTTCCTCGTTATCGTCGACCGTCTCTCTGGTTGGCCGGTTGTCATCAAGTGCGGTAATGACACGACGTCTGCCGCCACCATCAGCAAGTTCCGCCACTACTTCCGTGACGTGGGCGTTCCTGTACGCCTGCGAACCGACGGAGGGCCTCAGTTCACAAGCCGGGACTTTGCTGTGTTCCTCGACCGATGGGGAGTCCGGCATGTGTTGTCATCGCCCCATTACCCGCAGTCCAACGGCCACGCTGAGGCTGCTGTCAAATCCCTGAAGCACCTCATCCTTAAGGTGGCCCCTTCTGGGAACATTGACTGCGAGGCCTTCGACAGGGGTCTTCTTGAACTCCGCAACACACCTAACTACACCGGACGCTCCCCTGCCCAGGTTTTGTATGGACGCCCCCTTCGTTCTTGTGTCCCTGCTCACCCTCAATCCTTCTCCAAGGAGTGGCAGGCCAAGACAGAGGATTGTGATCGCCGAGCCGCCGAACGTGTTCAGGACGTCGTCGCCCGCTACAATGACCACGCCCGTTCTCTCCCCAGGTTGAGTGTCGGCACCCAAGTCCGTGTTCAGGACCCGACCTCCCTACGTTGGGACAAAGTAGGCGTAGTCATGGGTCTCGGCAGGTCACGGGACTACCAGGTGCGGTTACCCAGTGGTCGTGTGTGGTGGAGGAACCGCCGTTTTCTCCGACCCGTAACAATGCCTTCTGCTGGCCCCGCCACCAGTGTTGAGTCCCATACCCTTCCCAGTGATGAAGTCCCTCGACGCTCAGAACGGATCCAAAAGAAAAGGTCCGCTCAAGACTTTGCTATGAGCGTATAGGGGGGAGGGAGGTGTATGTATATTATGTATGCTGGATTATATATTATGTATGTATATTATGTATGTGCTCCATTTATGTAGCTAGCAGCGTGTGGCAATGTTATTACCATATCCCACATGCCTAATTAATGTGCCTGGCGACGTATGGAAGCTGCTAATGTATCACTTGCCATACGTCGCCTATAGCAGTTGACCGGGAGCCTAGTCAAGAGAGAGTGCTGCTCTCCTTTGTGTACATACTCTTATCCAGTAAACCGAACCTACAAAACTATACAGGTGTTTGTGTTCTCTCCTGTATATAGAACTTATTATTCAGAACCTAACAGTCACAGTTTGTCTTTGTTCTTTATTGTACTTCGTCACTGTCCATGTTTTACTGCATTATATTTCTTTGTTGTGATAAAATAGTTCCAACACCTTCAGGGTGAGGTATGAGGATCTGGTAGGGTGGAATATGAGGGACTGGAATGGTAGGGTATGAGGGATTAACAGGGTAGGGTATGAGGGACTAACAGGGTAGGGTATGAGGAACTAGTAGGGTAGGGTATGAGGAACTAGAAGGGTAGGGTATGAGGACTGGCAGGGTGGGGCATAAGAGACTAACAAGACTGGGTAGAAGGGTATGACAATCTCCTCTTCTACACTAATCACGCCACACGTTCTCCCTAAGTCATCAAAAAATATACATTTGTCATGGTGTTCAAAAATTCCTCTTTTACCAACACAAGCTCTCGTTCTTGTAGCCATTGTGATTTAGGCTGAGGGGATAGAGAGATATGGTGAAGGAAGTAGGAACAGATAAAGAGAATGACAGACATAGATATGAGGATATAATAATTGTGGAAGGGGAAGGAAAGAGGAGGTGGAGATAGTGGTAGAGGAAGCAGGGAAGGAGAGTAGGGGAGAGAGAGTGATGATATATTAAGGTTAATAGAGACAAGGGGGGATAGGATAGGTAAAGAGGATACGACAGGGCAGATTTAATCTAATTTCATGGGTAAGAGATGGCAGGAGACCTAGTGAGTGAGTGAGTGGGACAACCATTGATCGTGATCACACCCCAGTCCACAAGATCGTACACACAAGATAGAGTCAAAGGAACAGAGGGAACATATTCGGTTTGTTGTCGAACACTTGAATCAAAGGAGCAATAAGTTATTACTGAGTCACTGCACGTTGACTACATATTATAGTGTTTGTAAAGATCTTTCTTGTTACACTGGTCGAGAAGATCAGATAGCGACCGTACCTGAGCTGTGGCCCATATCTACAGAACCTCGACCATATTAGTTGGTAAAATTGTCTTCGTTTTCTTTGGTGAGTGATCGTGTATTTCCAGATGTAATAACTGAAATGTGTTCAGTGTCTCCAGCAGGACCCGGCTGTACTCTCTTATTGCTGGGACCTCTATCAGTCTGCCTACACGAATATCAATAAGACCCGTTTCAACTTCTCTACAAACTTTAAGAGCGTTCGGTCGAGGAGTTCAGGTACGAAAAAAGTATGTTAAGTGAGAATAAATTAACACGAGGCCAGTCAGTGTGTCAAAACAAGGTCGGGCCCACATCAACTGGCAATATAATCACATAAGGCGGATCATGACGATAACACATTTGTGCTTATTGTTTCATCAAAGTACTTAGGCAACATGTTAAATCTATTGTTTGTGTGAAAGTAAAAGGAGAAGCTGTACAGGTTGATCCACAGTTCCTGTTTCAACATCTAACAAAAGCATCAGGGAGAGTGTAAGGTAGGTGAGTAGTGTAACCAACCGCTGTACTCTCAAGGGTCTGGCCTAAGAAACACCTTATGGACTATGAGCTGTACACTGCTGCATCACATTAACCACTAGGAGTTGTAAACAAACACTCCAAAAGTGCCTTTATGGAGGAGACCGATGAATTTCAAAATGAACACTGTGACTCCTGTTGTCTCGGTAGGGTCGTCAAAATCCTTCGTCTGTTGTGTCATATCGTCTAACACAAAATCGTAAACATACTTTTTGGAGCGTATCTACATCTTACAGCATGATGACACTAAATGGCCGCCTTAAAATGTTATTCTCAAAGACTTAATTATCCAATGAAAAAATTCACCCACTAAAATTTAAGATCACGTTGAAGATAAACTCATTAAAGTTTTATACTATAATGGAAATTAAAGTTCACTCACTCGCACTCTTGGGCAGAAATTATAATTTAAGTTCTTATTTTAGAACAGTCTTGGCTGTTTTTAGGTCCTGCTATGGTTACTGTCTGAGTCATAATCAACCTCACTTGGCATCTTCTATTTCATTTTGTTGGTGTATTTCATGTTGGTGTATTTCATGTTGGTGATCACATGCCACCCACCAGAGACTTGGGAAGGTTAGAAATAGTATCATCTCTGTGTTTTATGACGTCTTCGAGGTTTATATCTTCACCTCACCTCCTGAACCACATCCTCAAGACGGACCATTTCTTACCCCTGGTCGTCTTCTTAGCTAGTCAGGCTTATTTACATTCTTCTCTCACAGCGCTGCGCCCCCTGGCGAGAAACTCTCCCTCATTTCTTGTAACTTTTAGAGAAGGAAAGTTTATTCTCAACTGGTTGTACAGATGAAGCGTCACAACTTCTTGATATCTTTGCTTTGTGATTATAATACCAACGTGTCTGAGTCGTGTATTTGTTTATAAACTTAATGGAATAATATTTACCCAAGTTTAAGAGGCACTAAAGACATTATAAGGGCTGGATATTTCAAATTATCTGCATCACTTGAATCACTTGAATCAGGAGTGAGAAAATGAAATTAAAACAAAAAAGAATTGTAAGTGAATGAAATATCGAAATCCTTGAAAAAACTAAATTTCTTAAAACAGTAATGGACTAAGACAGCAGTGGAAGGTAAGGAGATTGGTGGAAAAGAAAGGAGAAGACCGAAGGAGGAAGGTAAAAGGAGGGAAGATGGAGGGGTAAAATAAAGGGGAAAGGAAGATGAAGGGGGAAGAAATGAATGGGGGAGATGGAAGGGAGGAAGAAGGGAGGGAAGATGAAGGGGTAAGATGGAGGAGAAAGACGATGGGGAGAAGAAGATGAAGGAGAAGATGAAAGGTGGAAGATGAAAGGCAGGAAGCGACAGTGCAAAATAGATCGGCAAGAGACACAGTTGTACCAGAGGTGGTAAAAATATACACCAGGAAGGAATCAGGTGTGGCAATGTAATACACCACTCTCTCTCTCTCTCTCTCTCTCTCTCTCTCTCTCTCCATATTATGTTGCTCAGATTTCTCTCTCTTTTTCCAAAAATACAAAACTCAACTTAATAAAGGCAACACATGTACTGTACTATGACTGCCAGTGTATTACAGCATCAACATTATTATATAAGAGTATATATTATACTTAAGCCACCCTCCCCCCCCCCCCCCCCCAGGTATCGCCGGGATGGTTAATCTTCAGGTGGGATACGCTGGGCGGCGAGGGGAGTGACAATCTACCTGTGTCATTAAGGTCTCTGTTACCTTTTCCTGGGGCGACACTTCAGGTGAGTTATTATATAAAAAAGAGACTCACTTTATACAATACATGAAAAAATAACACCACCATTTAACTTACATAAATTAACACACAATACAGTACTGAATGCCTAACTAGCTTAGCTCCCCCCACCCCAGCCTCCCTTGAGCGAGCAGGAGCGTGCTGTGTATGGCCACCACCCCAACCAATCACCTCGACTCAGCTAGGTGGACAGCCCACCTGCTATTACTCCCTACTACTTTACTTCCCGTTTCTATTCTTTCCTTCTCTCTTTCCTCTCCTCTCTCATGGCAAAGTCATTTCCCACTTTACTTCATCATCGTTACTCAGTAAGACAGCAGTAGACCACGACGCTTAACACTGTACCTGCCTGACTCTGGTGTTACCTGTACTGTGTTAATTGGCTTGAAGAACATACAACTCTAAAACGTGATAAGAATTGTTAATGTTGTCATAGGAAGATGAACTAGACAAAAAACGACCTTTATAACTAAATGTCAGACCAAATACTGTCAAGAGGTGTGAACAGCATCCATTATTGAGAGGATCTTTAATTGAAGTCTAATGTGTCACTTCACGCAATAACTGTGTGGGGTGGACACATCGACAACACAAGAGTGACCCACATATAAACACTTCCGAGACAACGATAACTACTGACTTTTTTGTTTGTCCTTTCAGAACAAAGTTCACTCCTGGGATTATCTCTCATAAACGAAGCATCACCAAGCACAAGCACCACACACCTGTATAGGCCTTCAGTATCGTCAACCAGCAACTGTCTACATGATAATAGTCCAGACAAAACCTTCCTTTTACTTTAACCCGGAAATAAACATCGACAGGTTTATTATAAATAATTATGACGACAGTAAGTTTTCAAGGTTCAAGTGTCCTTATTTCCTGCCAATGGTTCCAGGAAAACCTTAAAACTTACAATTAATAAATAATTAAAGATTTTTGTTTCTTGTATTTATATATATAAAACAAAGAAGTATGTATGTTTGTTTGTGTGTGTGTTTGTGTGTCCGCACGAGAATCTCGGAAACTACTATACCGATCTGTAGTGATGATGGATGGTGTTATATGTAGTGATGGTGGATGGTGTTATATGTAGTGATGATGGATGGTGTTATATGTAGTGATGATGGATGGTGTTATATGTAGTGATGATGGATGGTGTTATATGTAGTGATGATGGATGGTGTTATATGTAGTGATGATGGATGGTGTTATATGTAGTGATGGTGGATGGTGTTATATGTAGTGATGATGGATGGTGTTATATGTAGTGATGGTGGATGGTGTTATATGTAGTGATGATGGATGGTGTTATATGTAGTGATGATGGATGGTGTTATATGTAGTGATGATGGATGGTGTTATATGTAGTGATGATGGATGGTGTTATATGTAGTGATGATGGATGGTGTTATATGTAGTGATGGTGGATGGTGTTATATGTACTGATGATGGATGGTGTTATATGTAGTGATGATGGATGGTGTTATATGTAGTGATGATGGATGGTGTTATATGTAGTGATGCTGGATGGTGTTATATGTAGTGATGATGGATGGTGTTATATGTAGTGATGATGGATGGTGTTATATGTAGTGATGATGGATGGTGCTATATGTAGTGATGATGGATGGTGTTATATGTAGTGATGATGGGTGGTGTTATATGCAGTGATGATGGATGATGTTATATGTAGTGATGATGGATGGTGTTATATGTAGTGATGATGGATGGTGTTATATGTAGTGATGATGGATGGTGTTATATGTAGTGATGATGGATGGTGTTAAATGTAGTGATGATGGATGGTGTTATATGTAGTGATGATGGATGATGTTATATGTAGTGATGATAGATGGTGTTATATGTAGTGATAATGGATGGTGTTATAAGTAGTGATGATAGATGGTGTTATATGTAGTGATGATGGATGATGTTATATGTAGTGATGATGGATGGTGTTATATGTAGTGATGATGGATGATGTTATATGTAGTGATGATGGATGGTGTTATATGTAGTGATGATGGATGGTGTTATATGCAGTGATGATGGATGATGTTATATGTAGTGATGATGGATGGTGTTATATGTAGTGATGATGGATGGTGTTATATGTAGTGATGATGGATGGTGTTATATGTAGTGATGATGGATGGTGTTATATGTAGTGATGATGGATGGTGTTATATGTAGTGATGATGGATGGTGTTATATGTAGTGATGATGGATGGTGTTATATGTAGTGATGATGGATGGTGTTATATGTAGTGATGATGGATGATGTTATATGTAGTGATGATGGATGGTGTTATATGTAGTGATGATGGATGGTGTTATAAGTAGTGATGATGGATGGTGTTATATGTAGTGATGATGGATGATGTTATATGTAGTGATGATGGATGGTGTTATATGTAGTGATGATGGATGATGTTATATGTAGTGATGATGGATGGTGTTATATGTAGTGATGATGGATGGTGTTATATGTAGTGATGATGGATGATGTTATATGTAGTGATGATGGATGGTGTTATATGTAGTGATGATGGATGGTGTTATATGTAGTGATGATGGATGGTGTTATATGTAGTGATGATGGATGGTGTTATATGTAGTGATGATGGATGGTGTTATATGTAGTGATGATGGATGGTGTTATATGTAGTGATGATGGATGGTGTTATATGTAGTGATGATGGATGATGTTATATGTAGTGATGATGGATGGTGTTATATGTAGTGATGATGGATGGTGTTATATGTAGTGATGATGGATGGTGTTATATGTAGTGATGATGGATGATGTTATATGTAGTGATGATGGATGGTGTTATATGTAGTGATGATGGATGATGTTATATGTAGTGATGATGGATGGTGTTATATGTAGTGATGATGGATGGTGTTATATGTAGTGATGATGGATGATGTTATATGTAGTGATGATGGATGGTGTTATATGTAGTGATGATGGATGGTGTTATATGTAGTGATGATGGATGGTGTTATATGTAGTGATGATGGATGGTGTTATATGTAGTGATGATGGATGGTGTTATATGTAGTGATGATGGATGGTGTTATATGTAGTGATGATGGATGGTGTTATATGTAGTGATGATGGGTGGTGTTATATGTAGTGATGATGGATGGTGTTATATGTAGTGATGATGGATGGTGTTATATGTAGTGATGATGGATGGTGTTATATGTAGTGATGATGGATGGTGTTATATGTAGTGATGATGGATGGTGTTATATGTAGTGATGATGGATGGTGTTATATGTAGTGATGATGGATGGTGTTATATGTAGTGATGATGGATGGTGTTATATGTAGTGATGATGGATGGTGTTATATGTAGTGATGATGGATGGTGTTATATGTAGTGATGATGGATGGTGTTATATGTAGTGATGATGGATGGTGTTATATGTAGTGATGATGGATGATGTTATATGTGTTATAAGTGTTTACATAACATGGCAGATATTACTGAGCCTTCATCAGGGGTTGGTGCCTCCCTCCAGGTTCCCAGAGGTACAACTATTGGTGACATTTTCTTATTCGATGGCAGCAGTTGAGTTAAATTCATTGGTTGGGAGGTACAGACAGAGTGTAAGTAGCTGTGGAAGTTTCGCGCTCCCTGATGTCGTCCAAATTGTCATAATTGAAGGTAACTGACTTGGTAACGGTAGTGCGTACGTTGGTCTTCTAAAGGATAGAGGCGGGTTGTTGGTCGGCAACATTGGATAGAACTATGAACTCAGCAGCTTGGCGGTCAAGGTTGTTCAAGGTACCATGGGCACTGTAGTAGTTAACTTCCAGCTTGTTAGTTGATTTTCGGCTGCGGCCAATGCTGTCACCATCCAATCGTCCAACAGCCTTATCACAGGAGGCTTCGTCAAAGTATCGAATGTATGGGAAGCCATAGTGAAACTTTTTGTTGTCTGTGGCGGGAATCACAAATAGGTCGATCTGTCCACATTCCTCAAACAATGGTCGAATCTGCTTAGGGGCCACACCAGGGTAGATGTTTGTTGCAACCACCACGAAGCTGGTGTCGAAGTCTACAACGAAATCCTTGTAGAAGGTCATTGTCATATATGCATACCATATTCTCCTAAAAAGTCTGAGGACCTCAACTTAAAAATTGGGCACAAAAGTAGATTAATAGTTTAATGGGGTTGGAATATTTGTATTATGTAGTAATTATAAAAAAATATAGTGACGACGGAAGATGGTGTGAAGAAGTGCAAGGTGGGTTAATGATGGAAGGTAGTGAGGGGCGGGGGGAGTGAAGAGTGGGAGGTAGTGAGGGGTGGGGATAGTGAGCGGGAGGGGATAGAAAAGATAAGGGGTAGTGAGGGGTGGGAGGTAGTGAGGCGCTGGGGTAGTGAGGGGTGGGAGGTAGTGAGGGGTGGGGGAAGTGAAGAGTGGGGGGTAGTGAGGGGTGGGAGGTAGTGAGGGGTGGGAGGTAGTGAGCGGGAGGAGATAGTAAAGATAAGGGGTAGTGAGGGCTAGGGGGTAGTGAGGGGTAGGGGGTAGTGAGGCGCTGGGGTAGTGAGGGGTGGGGGTAGTGAAGAGTGGGAGGTAGTGAGGGGTAGGAGGTAGTGAGGGGTGGGAGGTAGTGAGCGGGAGGAGATAGTAAAGATAAGGGGTAGTGAGGGGTAGGGGGTAATGAGGGGTGGGAGGTAGTGAAGAGTGGGAGGTAGTGAGGGGTGGGAGGTAGTGAGGGGTGGGAGGTAGTGAGGGGTGGGAGGTAGTGAGCGGGAGGAGATAGTAAAGATAAGGGGTAGTGAGGGGTGGGAGGTAGTGAGGGGTGGGAGGTAGTGAGCGGGAGGAGATAGTAAAGATAAGGGGTAGTGAGGCGCTGGGGTAGTGAGGGGTGGGAGGTAGTGAAGAGTGGGAGGTAGTGAGCGGGAGGAGATAGTAAAGATAAGGGTTAGTGAGGCGCTGGGGTAGTGAAGGGTGGGAGGTAGTGAGGAGTGGGAGGTAGTGAGCGGGAGGAGATAGTAAAGATAAAGGGGTAGTGAGACGATGGGGTCGTGAGGGGTGGGGGTAGTGAAGAGTAGAAGATAGTGAGGGGTAGGAGGTAGTGATGAGTGGGAGGTAGTGAAGAGTGGGAGGTAGTGAGGGGTGGGAGGTAGTGAGGGGTGGGAGGTAGTGAGCGGGAGGAGATAGTAAAGATAAGGGGTAGTGAGGCGCTGGGGTAGTGAGGGGTGGGAGGTAGTGAAGAGTGGGAGGTAGTGAGCGGGAGGAGATAGTAAAGATAAGGGGTAGTGAGGGGTGGGGGGTAGTGAGGGGTGGGGGTAGTGAAGGGTGGGTGGTAGTGAGGGGTGGGAGGTAGTGAGGGGTGGGGGTAGTGAAGAGTGGGAGGTAGTGAGGGGTGGGGGTAGTGAAGAGTGGGAGGTAGTGAAGAGTGGGAGGTAGTGAGGGGTTGGAGGTAGTGAGGGGTGGGGGTAGTGAAGAGTGGGAGGTAGTGAGGGGTGGAAGGTAGTGAGAGGTGGGAGGTAGTGAGGGGTGGGGGTAGTGAAGAGTGGGAGGTAGTGAGGGGTGGGAGGTAGTAAGGGGTGGGGGGTAGTGAAGAGTGGGAGGTAGTGAAGAGTGGGAGGTAGTGAGGGGTGGGAGGTAGTGAGGGGTGCGGGTAGTGAAGAGTGGGAGGTAGTGAAGAGTGGGAGGTAGTGAGGGGTGGGAGGTAGTGAGGGGTGGGGGGTAATGAAGAGAGGGAGGTAGTGAAGAGTGGGAGGTAGTGAGGGGTGGGAGGTAGTGAGAGGTGGGAGGTAGAGAGGGGTGGGGGTAGTGAAGAGTGGGAGATAGTGAGGGGTGGGAGGTAGTGAGGGGTGGGAGGTAGTGAGCGGGAGGAGATAGTAATGATAAGGGGTAGTGAGGGGTAAGGGGTAGTGAGGGGTGGGAGGTAGTGAGGGGTGGGAGGTAGCGAAGAGTGGGAGGTAGTGAGGGGTGGGAGGTAGTGAGGGGTGGGAGGTAGTGAGCGGGAGGAGATAGTAAAGAGAAGGGGTAGTGAGGGGTGGGAGGTAGTGAGGGGTAGGAGGTAGTGAGGGGTGGGAGGTAGTGAGCGGGAGGAGATAGTAAAGATAAGGGGTAGTGAGGGGTAGGGGGAAGTGAGGGGTAGGGGGCTGTGAGGGGTGGGGGTAGTGAAGAGTGGGAGGTAGTGAGGGGTGGGAGGTAGTGATGAGTGGGAGGTAGTGAGCGGGAGGAGATAGTAAAGATAAGGGGTAGTGAGGGGTAGGGGGTAGTGAGGGGTGGGGGTAGTGAAGAGTGGGAGGTAGTGAGGGGTGGGAGGTAGTGATGAGTGGGACGTAGTGAGCGGGAGGAGATAGTAAAGATAAGGGGTAGTGAGGGGTGGGGGTAGTGAGGGGTGGGGGTAGTGAAGAGTGGGAGGTAGTGAGCAGGAGGAGATAGTAAAGATAAGGGGAAGTGAGGGGTAGGTGGTAATGAGGGGTAGGGGGTAGTGAGGCACTGGGGTAGTGAGGGGTGGGAGGTAGTGAAGAGTGGGAGGTAGTGAGGGGTGGGAGGTAGTGATGAGTGGGAGGTAGTGAGCGGCAGGAGATAGTAAAGATAAGGGGTAGTGAGGGGTAGGTGGTAATGAGGGGTAGGGGGTAGTGAGGCACTGGGGTAGTGAGGGGTGGGAGGTAGTGAAGAGTGGGAGGTAGTGAGGGGTGGGAGGTAGTGATGAGTGGGAGGTAGTGAGCGGCAGGAGATAGTAAAGATAAGGGGTAGTGAGGGGTAGGTGGTAATGAGGGGTAGGGGGTAGTGAGGCACTGGGGTAGTGAGGGGTGGGAGGTAGTGAAGAGTGGGAGGTAGTGAGCGGGAAGAGATAGTAAAGATAAGGGGTAGTGAGGCGCTGGGGTAGTGAGGGGTGGGGGTAGTGAAGAGTGGGAGGTAGTGAGCGGGAGGAGATAGTAAAGATAAGGGGTAGTGAGGGGTAGGTGGTAATGAGGGGTAGGGGGTAGTGAGGCACTGGGGTAGTGAGGGGTGGGAGGTAGTGAAGAGTGGGAGGTAGTGAGGGGTGGGAGGTAGTGATGAGTGGGAGGTAGTGAGCGGCAGGAGAGAGTAAAGATAAGGGGTAGTGAGGGGTAGGTGGTAATGAGGGGTAGGGGGTAGTGAGGCACTGGGGTAGTGAGGGGTGGGAGGTAGTGAAGAGTGGGAGGTAGTGAGCGGGAAGAGATAGTAAAGATAAGGGGTAGTGAGGCGCTGGGGTAGTGAGGGGTGGGGGTAGTGAAGAGTGGGAGGTAGTGAGGGGTGGGAAGTAGTGATGAGTGGGAGGTAGTAATGAGTGGGAGGTAGTGAAGAGTGGGAGGTAGTGAGGGGTGGGAGGTAGTGAGGGGTGGGAGGTAGTGAGCGGGAGGAGAGTGTAAAGATAAGGGGTAGTGAGGGGTGGGGAGTAGTGAGGGGTGGGGGTAGTGAAGAGTGGGAGGTAGTGAGGGGTGGGAGGTAGTGATGAGTGGGAGGTAGTGAAGAGTGGGAGGTAGTGAGGGGTGGGAGGTAGTGACGAGTGGGAGGTAGTGAGCGGGAGGAGATTGTAAAGATAAGGGGTAGTGAGGCGCTGGGGTAGTGAGGGGTGGGGGTAGTGAAGAGTGGTAGGTAGTGAGGGGTGGGAGGTAGTGATAAGTGGGAGGTAGTGAGGAGTGGGAGGTCGTGAAGAGTGGGAGGTAGTGAGGGGTGGGAGGTAGTGAGGGGTGGGAGGTAGTGAGCGGGAGGAGATAGTAAAGATAAGGGGTAGTGAGGGGTGGGGAGTAATGAGGGGTGGGGGTAGTGAAGAGTGGGGGGTAGTGAGGGGTGGGAGGTAGTGAGGGGTGGGGGTAGTGAACAGTGGGAGGTAGTGAAGAGTGGGAGGTAGTGAGGGGTGGGAGGTAGTGAGGGGTGGGGGTAGTGAAGAGTGGGAGGTAGTGAGGGGTGGGAGGTAGTGAGGGGTGGGAGGTAGTGAGGAGTGGGGGTAGTGAAGAGTGGGAGGTAGTGAGGGGTGGGAGGTAGTGAGGGGTGGGGGGTAGTGAAGAGTGGGAGGTAGTGAAGAGTGGGAGGTAGTGAGGGGTGGGAGGTAGTGAGGGGTGGGGGTAGTGAAGAGTGGGAGGTAGTGAAGAGTGGGAGGTTGTGAGGGGTAGGAGGTAGTGAGGGGTGGGGGGTAGTGAAGAGTGGGAGGTAGAGAAGAGTGGGAGGTAGTGAGGGGTGGGAGGTAGTGAGGGGTGGGGCTAGTGAAGAGTGGGAGGTAGTGAAGAGTGGGAGGTAGTGAGGGGTGGGAGGTAGAGAGGGGTGGGGGTAGTGAAGAGTGGGAGGTAGTGAGGGGTGGGAGGTAGTGAGGGGGAGAAGATAGTAAAGATAAGGGGTAGTGAGGGGTAAGGGGAAGTGAGGGGTAGGGGGTTGTGAGGGGTGGGGGTAGTGAAGATTGGGAGGTAGTGAGGGGTGGGAGGTAGTGAAGAGTGGGAGATAGTGAGCGGGAGGAGATAGTAAAGATAAGGGGTAGTGAGGGGTAGGGGGTAGTGAGGGGTGGGGGTAGTGAAGAGTGGGAGGTAGTGAGCGGGAGGAGATATTAAAGATAAGGGGTAGTGAGGGGTAGGGGGTAGTGAGGGGTGGGAAATAGTGCGGGGTGGGAGGTAGTGAAGAGTGGGAGGTAGTGAGGGGTGGGAGGTAGTGAGGGGTGGGAGGTAGTGAGCGGGAGGAGATAGTAAAGATAAGGGGTAGTGAGGGGTGGGAGGTAGTGAGCGGGAGGAGATAGTAAAGATAAGGGGTAGTGAGGGGTGGGAGGTAGTGAGGGGTGGGAGGTAGAGAGGGGTGGGAGGTAGTGAGCGGGAGGAGATAGTAAAGATAAGGGGTAGTGAGGAGTAGGGGGTAGTGAGGGGTAGGGGTAGTGAGGGGTGGGAGGTAGTGATAAGTGGGAGGTAGTGAGCGGGAGGAGATAGTAAAGAAAAGGGGTAGTGAGGGGTAGGGGGTAGTGAGGGGTGGGGGTAGTGAAGAGTGGGAGGTAGTGAGGGGTGGGAGGTAGTGATGAGTGGGAGGTAATGAGCGGGAGGATATAGTAAAGATAAGGGGTAGTGAGGGGTAGGTGGTAATGAGGGGTAGGGGGTAGTGAGGCACTGGGGTAGTGAGGGGTGGGAGGTAGTGAAGAGTGGGAGGTAGTGAGCGGGAAGAGATAGTAAAGATAAGGGGAAGTGAGGGGTAGGGGGTAGTGAGGGGTGGGGGTAGTGATGAGTGGGAGGTAGTGAGGGGTGGGAGGTAGTGATGAGTGGGAGGTAATGAGCGGGAGGATATAGTAAAGATAAGGGGTAGTGAGGGGTAGGAGGTAATAAGGGGTAGGGGGTAGTGAGGCACTGGGGTAGTGAGGGGTGGGAGGTAGTGAAGAGTGGGAGGTAGTGAGCGGGAGGAGATAGTAAAGATAAGGGGTAGTGAGGGGTAGGGGGTAGTGAGGGGTGGGGGTAGTGAAGAGTGGGAGGTAGTGAGCGGGAGGATATATTAAAGATAAGGGGTAGTGAGGGGTAGGGGGTAGTGAGGGGTGGGAAATAGTGAGGGGTGGGAGGTAGTGAAGAGTGGGAGGTAGTGAGGGGTGGGAGGTAGTGAGGGGTGGGAGGTAGTGAGCGGGAGGAGATATTAAAGATAAGGGGTAGTGAGGGGTGGGAGGTAGAGAGGGGTGGGAGGTAGTGAGCGGGAGGAGATAGTAAAGATAAGGGGTAGTGAGGAGTAGGGGGTAGTGAGGGGTAGGGGGTAGTGAGGGGTGGGAGGTATTGATAAGTGGGAGGTAGTGAGCGGGAGGAGATAGTAAAGAAAAGGGGTAGTGAGGGGTAGGGGGTAGTGAGGGGTGGGGGTAGTGAAGAGTGGGAGGTAGTGAGCGGGAGGAGATAATAAAGATAAGGGGTAGTGAGGGGTAGGGGGTAATGAGGGGTAGGGGGTAGTGAGCGGTGGGGGTAGTGAAGAGTGGGAGGTAGTGATGAGTGGGAGGTAGTGAGCGGCAGGAGATAGTAAAGATAAGGGGTAGTGAGGGGTAGGTGGTAATGAGGGGTAGGGGGTAGTGAGGCACTGGGGTAGTGAGGGGTGGGAGGTAGTGAAGAGTGGGAGTTAGTGAGCGGGAAGAGATAGTAAAGATAAGGGGTAGTGAGGGGTAGGTGGTAGTGAGGGGTGGGGGTAGTGAAGAGTGGGAGGTAGTGAGCGGGAGGAGATAGTAATGATAAGGGGCAGTGAGGGGTAGGGGGTAGTGAGGGGTGGGAGGTAGTGAGGGGTGGGAGGTAGCGAAGAGTGGGAGGTAGTGAGGGGTGGGAGGTAGTGAGGGGTGGGAGGTAGTGAGCGGGAGGAGATAGTAAAGATAAGGGGTAGTGAGGGGTGGGAGGTAGTGAGGGGTGAGAGGTAGTGAGGGGTGGGAGGTAGTGAGCGGGAGGAGATAGTAAAGATAAGGGGTAGTGAGGGGTAGGGGGTAGTGAGGGGTAGGGGGTAGTGAGGGGTGGGGGTAGTGAAGAGTGGGAGGTAGTGAGGGGTGGGAGGTAGTGATGAGTGGGAGGTAGTGAGCGGGAGGAGATAGTAAAGATACGGGGTAGTGAGGGGTAGGGGGTAGTGAGGGGTGGGGGTAGTGAAGAGTGGGAGGTAGTGAGCGGGAGGAGATAGTAAAGATAAGGTGTAGTGAGGGGTAGGGGGTAGTGAGGGATGGGGGTAGTGAAGAGTGGGAGGTAGTGAGGGGTGGGAGGTAGTGATGAGTGGGAGGTAGTGAGCGGCAGGAGATAGTAAAGATAAGGGGTAGTGAGGGGTAGGTGGTAATGAGGGGTAGGGGGTAGTGAGGGACTGGGGTAGTGAGGGGTGGGAGGTAGTGAAGAGTGGGAGGTAGTGAGCGGGAAGAGATAGTAAAGATAAGGGGTAGTGAGGGGTAGGGGGTAGTGAGGGGTGGGGGTAGTGAAGAGTGGGAGGTAGTGAGGGGTGGGAGGTAGTGATGAGTGGGAGGTAGTGAAGAGTGAGAGGTAGTGAGGGGTGGGAGGTAGTGAGGGGTGGGAGGTAGTGAGCGGGAGGAGATAGTAAAGATAAGGGGTGGTGAGGCGCTGGGGTAGTGAGGGGTGGGGGTAGTGAAGAGTGGGAGGTAGTGAGGGGTGAGAGGTAGTGATGAGTGGGAGGTAGTGAAGAGTGGGAGGTAGTGAGGGGTGGGAGGTAGTGACGAGTGGGAGGTAGTGAGCGGGAGGAGATAGTGAAGATAAGGGGTAGTGAGGCGCTGGGGTAGTGAGGGGTGGGGGTAGAGAAGAGTGGGAGGTAGTGAGGGGTGGGAGGTAGTGATGAGTGGGAGGTAGTGATGAGTGGGAGGTAGTGAAGAGTGGGAGGTAGTGAGGGGTGGGAGGTAGTGAGCGGGAGGAGATAGTAAAGATAAGGGGTAGTGAGGGGTGGGGAGTAGTGAGGGGTGGGGGTAGTGAAGAGTGGGAGGTAGTGAGGGGTGGGAGATAGTGATGAGTGGGAGGTAGTGAAGAGTGGGAGGTAGTAAGGGGTGGGAGGTAGTGACGAGTGGGAGGTAGTGAGCGGGAGGAGATAGTAAAGGTAAGGGGTAGTGAGGCGCTGGGATAGTGAGAGGTGGGAGGTAGTGAGGGGTGGGAGGTAGTGAGCGGGAGGAGATAGTAAAGATAAGGGGTAGTGAGGGGTGGGGAGTAGTGAGGGGAGGGGGTAGTGAAGAGTGGGAGGTAGTGAGGGGTGGGAGGTAGTGAGGGGTGGGGGTAGTGAAGAGTGGGAGGTAGTGAAGAGTGGGAGGTAGTGAGGGTTGGGAGGTAGTGAGGGGTGGGGGTAGTGAAGAGTGGGAGGTAGTGAGGGGTGGGAGGTAGTGAGGGGTGGGAGGTAGTGAGGAGTGGGGGTAGTGAAGAGTGGGAGGTAGTGAGGGGTGGGAGGTAGTGAGGGGTGGGGGGTAGTGAAGAGTGGGAGGTAGTGAAGAGTGGGAGGTAGTGAGGGGTGGGAGGTAGTGAGGGGTGGGGGTAGTGAGATTGGGAGGTAGTGAAGAGTGGGAGGTAGTGAGGGGTGGGAGGTAGTGAGGGGTGGGGGTAGTGAAGAGTGGGAGGTAGTGAAGAGTGGGAGGTAGTGAGGGGTGGGAGGTAGTGAGGGGTGGGGGTAGTGAAGAGTGGGAGGTAGTGAAGAGTGGGAGGTAGTGAGGGGTGGGAAGTAGAGAGGGGTGGGGGTAGTGAAGAGTGGGAGGTAGTGAGGGGTGGGAAGTAGTGAGGGGTGGGAGGTAGTGAGCGGGAGGAGATAGTAAAGATAAGGGGTAGTGAGGGGTAGGGGGAAGTGAGGGGTAGGGGGTTGTGAGGGGTGGTGGTAGTGAAGAGTGGGAGGTAGTGAGGGGTGGGAGGTAGTGATGAGTGGGAGGTAGTGAGCGGGAGGAGATAGTAAAGATAAGGGGTAGTGAGGGGTAGGGGGTAGTGAGGGGTGGGGGTAGCGAAGAGTGGGAGGTAGTGAGCGGGAGGAGATAGTAAAGATAAGGGGTAGTGAGGGGTAGGGGGCAGTGAGGGGTGGGGGTAGTGAAGAGTGGGAGGTAGTGAGGGGTGGGAGCTAGTGATGAGTGGGAGGTAATGAGCGGGAGGAGATAGTAAGGATAAAGGGTAGTGAGGGGTAGGGGGTAATGAGGGGTAGGGGGTAGTGAGGCACTGGGGTAGTGAGGGGTGGGAGGTAGTGAAGAGTGGGAGGTAGTGAGCGGGAGGAGATAATAAAGATAAGGGGTAGTGAGGGGTAGGGGGTAGTGAGGGGTGGGGGTAGTGAAGAGTGGGAGGTAGTGAGCGGGAGGAGATATTAAAGATAATGGGTAGTGAGGGGTAGGGGGTAGTGAGGGGTGGGAAATAGTGAGGGGTGGGAGGTAGTGAAGAGTGGGAGGTAGTGAGGGGTGGGAGGTAGTGAGGGGTGGGAGGTAGTGAGCGGGAGGAGATAGTAAAGATAAGGGGTAGTGAGGGGTGGGAGGTAGTGAGCGGGAGGAGATAGTAAAGATAAGGGGTAGTGAGGGGTGGGAGGTAGTGAGGGGTGGGAGGTAGAGAGGGGTGGGAGGTAGTGAGCGGGAGGAGATAGTAAAGATAAGGGGTAGTGAGGAGTAGGGGGTAGTGAGGGGTAGGGGGTAGTGAGGGGTGGGAGGTAGTGATAAGTGGGAGGTAGTGAGAGGGAGGAGATTGTAAAGAAAAGGGGTAGTAAGGGGTAGGGGGTAGTGAGGGGTGGGGGTAGTGAAGAGTGGGAGGTAGTGAGCGGGAGGAGATAATAAAGATAAGGGGTAGTGAGGGGTAGGGGGTAATGAGGGGTAGGGGGTAGTGAGGGGTGGGGGTAGTGAAGAGTGGGAGGTAGTGATGAGTGGGAGGTAGTGAGCGGCAGGAGATAGTAAAGATAAGGGGTAGTGAGGGGTAGGTGGTAATGAGGGGTAGGGGGTAGTGAGGCACTGGGGTAGTGAGGGGTGGGAGGTAGTGAAGAGTGGGAGTTAGTGAGCGGGAAGAGATAGTAAAGATAAGGGGTAGTGAGGGGTAGGTGGTAGTGAGGGGTGGGGGTAGTGAAGAGTGGGAGGTAGTGAGCGGGAGGAGATAGTAATGATAAGGGGCAGTGAGGGGTAGGGGGTAGTGAGGGGTGGGAGGTAGTGAGGGGTGGGAGGTAGCGAAGAGTGGGAGGTAGTGAGGGGTGGGAGGTAGTGAGGGGTGGGAGGTAGTGAGCGGGAGGAGATAGTAAAGATAAGGGGTAGTGAGGGGTGGGAGGTAGTGAGGGGTGAGAGGTAGTGAGGGGTGGGAGGTAGTGAGCGGGAGGAGATAGTAAAGATAAGGGGTAGTGAGGGGTAGGGGGTAGTGAGGGGTAGGGGGTAGTGAGGGGTGGGGGTAGTGAAGAGTGGGAGGTAGTGAGGGGTGGGAGGTAGTGATGAGTGGGAGGTAGTGAGCGGGAGGAGATAGTAAAGATACGGGGTAGTGAGGGGTAGGGGGTAGTGAGGGGTGGGGGTAGTGAAGAGTGGGAGGTAGTGAGCGGGAGGAGATAGTAAAGATAAGGTGTAGTGAGGGGTAGGGGGTAGTGAGGGATGGGGGTAGTGAAGAGTGGGAGGTAGTGAGGGGTGGGAGGTAGTGATGAGTGGGAGGTAGTGAGCGGCAGGAGATAGTAAAGATAAGGGGTAGTGAGGGGTAGGTGGTAATGAGGGGTAGGGGGTAGTGAGGGACTGGGGTAGTGAGGGGTGGGAGGTAGTGAAGAGTGGGAGGTAGTGAGCGGGAAGAGATAGTAAAGATAAGGGGTAGTGAGGGGTAGGGGGTAGTGAGGGGTGGGGGTAGTGAAGAGTGGGAGGTAGTGAGGGGTGGGAGGTAGTGATGAGTGGGAGGTAGTGAAGAGTGAGAGGTAGTGAGGGGTGGGAGGTAGTGAGGGGTGGGAGGTAGTGAGCGGGAGGAGATAGTAAAGATAAGGGGTGGTGAGGCGCTGGGGTAGTGAGGGGTGGGGGTAGTGAAGAGTGGGAGGTAGTGAGGGGTGAGAGGTAGTGATGAGTGGGAGGTAGTGAAGAGTGGGAGGTAGTGAGGGGTGGGAGGTAGTGACGAGTGGGAGGTAGTGAGCGGGAGGAGATAGTAAAGATAAGGGGTAGTGAGGCGCTGGGGTAGTGAGGGGTGGGGGTAGAGAAGAGTGGGAGGTAGTGAGGGGTGGGAGGTAGTGATGAGTGGGAGGTAGTGATGAGTGGGAGGTAGTGAAGAGTGGGAGGTAGTGAGGGGTGGGAGGTAGTGAGCGGGAGGAGATAGTAAAGATAAGGGGTAGTGAGGGGTGGGAGTAGTGAGGGGTGGGGGTAGTGAAGAGTGGGAGGTAGTGAGGGGTAGGAGATAGTGATGAGTGGGAGGTAGTGAAGAGTGGGAGGTAGTAAGGGGTGGGAGGTAGTGACGAGTGGGAGGTAGTGAGCGGGACGAGATAGTAAAGGTAAGGGGTAGTGAGGCGCTGGGATAGTGAGAGGTGGGAGGTAGTGAGGGGTGGGAGGTAGTGAGCGGGAGGAGATAGTAAAGATAAGGGGTAGTGAGGGGTGGGGAGTAGTGAGGGGAGGGGGTAGTGAAGAGTGGGAGGTAGTGAGGGGTGGGAGGTAGTGAGGGGTGGGGGTAGTGAAGAGTGGGAGGTAGTGAAGAGTGGGAGGTAGTGAGGGTTGGGAGGTAGTGAGGGGTGGGGGTAGTGAAGAGTGGGAGGTAGTGAGGGGTGGGAGGTAGTGAGGGGTGGGAGGTAGTGAGGAGTGGGGGTAGTGAAGAGTGGGAGGTAGTGAGGGGTGGGAGGTAGTGAGGGGTGGGGGGTAGTGAAGAGTGGGAGGTAGTGAAGAGTGGGAGGTAGTGAGGGGTGGGAGGTAGTGAGGGGTGGGGGTAGTGAAGATTGGGAGGTAGTGAAGAGTGGGAGGTAGTGAGGGGTGGGAGGTAGTGAGGGGTGGGGGTAGTGAAGAGTGGGAGGTAGTGAAGAGTGGGAGGTAGTGAGGGGTGGGAGGTAGTGAGGGGTAGGGGTAGTGAAGAGTGGGAGGTAGTGAAGAGTGGGAGGTAGTGAGGGGTGGGAAGTAGAGAGGGGTGGGGGTAGTGAAGAGTGGGAGGTAGTGAGGGGTGGGAGGTAGTGAGGGGTGGGAGGTAGTGAGCGGGAGGAGATAGTAAAGATAAGGGGTAGTGAGGGGTAGGGGGAAGTGAGGGGTAGGGGGTTGTGAGGGGTGGTGGTAGTGAAGAGTGGGAGGTAGTGAGGGGTGGGAGGTAGTGATGAGTGGGAGGTAGTGAGCGGGAGGAGATAGTAAAGATAAGGGGTAGTGAGGGGTAGGGGGTAGTGATGGGTGGGGGTAGCGAAGAGTGGGAGGTAGTGAGCGGGAGGAGATAGTAAAGATAAGGGGTAGTGAGGGGTAGGGGGCAGTGAGGGGTGGGGGTAGTGAAGAGTGGGAGGTAGTGAGGGGTGGGAGCTAGTGATGAGTGGGAGGTAATGAGCGGGAGGAGATAGTAAGGATAAAGGGTAGTGAGGGGTAGGGGGTAATGAGGGGTAGGGGGTAGTGAGGCACTGGGGTAGTGAGGGGTGGGAGGTAGTGAAGAGTGGGAGGTAGTGAGCGGGAGGAGATAATAAAGATAAGGGGTAGTGAGGGGTAGGGGGTAGTGAGGGGTGGGGGTAGTGAAGAGTGGGAGGTAGTGAGCGGGAGGAGATATTAAAGATAAGGGGTAGTGAGGGGTAGGGGGTAGTGAGGGGTGGGAAATAGTGAGGGGTGGGAGGTAGTGAAGAGTGGGAGGTAGTGAGGGGTGGGAGGTAGTGAGGGGTGGGAGGTAGTGAGCGGGAGGAGATATTAAAGATAAGGGGTAGTGAGGGGTGGGAGGTAGTGAGCGGGAGGAGATAGTAAAGATAAGGGGTAGTGAGGGGTGGGAGGTAGTGAGGGGTGGGAGGTAGAGAGGGGTGGGAGGTAGTGAGCGGGAGGAGATAGTAAAGATAAGGGGTAGTGAGGAGTAGGGGGTAGTGAGGGGTAGGGGGTAGTGAGGGGTGGGAGGTAGTGATAAGTGGGAGGTAGTGAGAGGGAGGAGATAGTAAAGAAAAGGGGTAGTAAGGGGTAGGGGGTAGTGAGGGGTGGGGGTAGTGAAGAGTGGGAGGTAGTGAGCGGGAGGAGATAATAAAGATAAGGGGTAGTGAGGGGTAGGGGGTAATGAGGGGTAGGGGTAGTGAGGGGTGGGGGTAGTGAAGAGTGGGAGGTAGTGATGAGTGGGAGGTAGTGAGCGGCAGGAGATAGTAAAGATAAGGGGTAGTGAGGGGTAGGTGGTAATGAGGGGTAGGGGGTAGTGAGGCACTGGGGTAGTGAGGGGTGGGAGGTAGTGAAGAGTGGGAGGTAGTGAGCGGGAAGAGATAGTAAAGATAAGGGGTAGTGAGGGGTAGGTGGTAGTGAGGGGTGGGGGTAGTGAAGAGTGGGAGGTAGTGAGCGGGAGGAGATAGTAATGATAAGGGGCAGTGAGGGGTAGGGGGTAGTGAGGGGTGGGAGGTAGTGAGGGGTGGGAGGTAGCGAAGAGTGGGAGGTAGTGAGGGGTGGGAGGTAGTGAGGGGTGGGAGGTAGTGAGCGGGAGGAGATAGTAAAGATAAGGGGTAGTGAGGGGTGGGAGGTAGTGAAGGGTGAGAGGTAGTGAGGGGTGGGAGGTAGTGAGCGGGAGGAGATAGTAAAGATAAGGGGTAGTGAGTGGTAGGGGGTAGTGAGGGGTAGGGGGTAGTGTGGGGTGGGGGTAGTGAAGAGTGGGAGGTAGTGAGGGTGGGAGGTAGTGATGAGTGGGAGGTAGTGAGCGGGAGGAGATAGTAAAGATAAGGGGTAGTGAGGGGTAGGGGGTAGTGAGGGGTGGGGGTAGTGAAGAGTGGGAGGTAGTGAGCGGGAGGAGATAGTAAAGATAAGGGGTAGTGAGGGGTAGGGGTAGTGAGGGGTGGGGGTAGT
Source organism: Homarus gammarus (assembly GCA_958450375.1). Taxonomy (NCBI): domain Eukaryota; kingdom Metazoa; phylum Arthropoda; class Malacostraca; order Decapoda; family Nephropidae; genus Homarus; species Homarus gammarus. The sequence continues at coordinate 46,277 of CAUDMG010003879.1, read as the reverse complement.
GAAGAGTGGGAGGTAGTGAGGGGTGGGAGGTAGTGATGAGTGGGAGGTAGTGAGCGGCAGGAGATAGTAAAGATAAGGGGTAGTGAGGGGTAGGTGGTAATGAGGGGTAGGGGTAGTGAGGCACTGGGGTAGTGAGGGGTGGGAGGTAGTGAAGAGTGGGAGGTAGTGAGCGGGAAGAGATAGTAAAGATAAGGGGTAGTGAGGGGTAGGGGGTAGTGAGGGGTGGGGGTAGTGAAGAGTGGGAGGTAGTGAGGGGTGGGAGGTAGTGATGAGTGGGAGGTAATGAGCGGGAGGAGATAGTAAAGATAAGGGGTAGTGAGGGGTAGGGGGTAATGAGGGGTAGGGGGTAGTGAGGCACTGGGGTAGTGTGGGGTGGTGGTAGTGAAGAGTGGGAGGTAGTGAGCGGGAGGAGATAGTAAAGATAAGGGGTAGTGAGGGGTAGGGGGTAGTGAGGGGTGGGGGTAGTGAAGAGTGGGAGGTAGTGAGCGGGAGGATATATTAAAGATAAGGGGTAGTGAGGGGTAGGGGGTAGTGAGGGGTGGGAAATAGTGAGGGGTGGGAGGTAGTGAAGAGTGGGAGGTAGTGAGGGGTGGGAGGTAGTGAGGGGTGGGAGGTAGTGAGCGGGAGGAGATAGTAAAGATAAGGGGTAGTGAGGGGTGGGAGGTAGTGAGGGGTGGGAGGTAGTGAGGGGTGGGAGGTAGTGAGCGGGGGGAGATAGTAAAGATAAGGGGTAGTGAGGAGTAGGGGGTAGTGAGGGGTAGGGGGTAGTGAGGGGTGGGAGGTAGTGATAAGTGGGAGGTAGTGAGCGGGAGGAGATAGTAAAGAAAAGGGGTAGTGAGGGGTAGGGGGTAGTGAGGGGTGGGGGTAGTGAAGAGTGGGAGGTAGTGAGCGGGAGGAGATATTAAAGATAGGGGTAGTGAGGGGTAGGGGTAATGAGGGGTAGGGGGTAGTGAGCGGTGGGGGTAGTGAAGAGTGGGAGGTAGTGATGAGTGGGAGGTAGTGAGCGGGAGGAGATAGTAAAGATAAGGGGTAGTGAGGCGCTGGGGTAGTGAGGGGTGGGGGTAGTGAAGAGTGGGAGGTAGTGAGGGGTGGGAGGTAGTGATGAGTGGGAGGTAGTGAAGAGTGGGAGGTAGTGAGGGGTGGGAGGTATTGAGGGGTGGGGGTAGTGAAGAGTGGGAGGTAGTGAAGAGTGGGAAGTAGTGAGGGGTGGGAGGTAGAGAGGGGAGGGGGTAGTGAAGAGTGGGAGGTAGTGAGGGGTGGGAGGTAGTGAGCGGAAGGAGGTAGTAAAGATAAGGGGTAGTGAGGGGTAGGGGGTAGTGAGGGGTGGGAGGTAGTGAGGGGTGGGAGGTAGTGAGCGGTGGGAGGTAGTGATGAGTGGGAGGTAGTGATGAGTGGGAGGTAGTGAGTGGGGTAGTGAGGGTGGGAGGTAGTGAGGGGTGGGAGGTAGTGAGCGAGAGATGGTAGGGTAGTGAGGGGTGGGGGTAGTGAGGGGTGGGGGTAGTGAGAGTGGGAGGTAGTGAGGGGTGGGAGGTAGTGAGGGGTGGGAGTGAGGTGGGAGGTAGTGAGAGGGGTAGTGAGGTAGGTAGTGAGGGGTGGGGGTAGTGAAGAGTGGGAGGTAGTGAGGGGTGGGAGGTAGTGAGGGGTGGGGGTAGTGAAGAGTGGGAGGTAGTGAAGAGTGGGAGGTAGTGAGGGGTGGGAGGTAGTGACGGGTGGGGGGTAGTGAAGAGTGGGAGGTAGTGAAGAGTGGGAGGTAGTGAGGGGTGGGAGGTAGTGAGGGGTGGGGGTAGTGAAGAGTGGGAGGTAGTGAAGAGTGGGAGGTAGTGAGGGGTGGGAGGTAGAGAGGGGTGGGGGTAATGAAGAGTGGGAGGTAGTGAGGGGTGGGAGGTAGTGAGGGGTGGGAGGTAGTGAGCGGGAGGAGATAGTAAAGATAGGGGGTAGTGAGGGGTAGGGTGTAGTGAGGAGTGGGAGGTAGTGAGGGGTGGGAGGTAGTGAAGAGTGGGAGGTAGTGAGGGGTGGGAGGTAGTGAGGGGTCGGAGGTAGTGAGCGGGAGGAGATAGTAAAGATAAGGGGTAGTGAGGGGTGGGAGGTAGTGAGGTGTGGGAGGTAGTGAGGGGTGGGAGGTAGTGAGCGGGAGGAGATAGAAAAGATAAGGGGTAGTGTGGGGTAGGGGGAAGTGAGGGGTAGGGGGTTGTGAGGGGTGGGGGTAGTGAAGAGTGGGAGGTAGTGAGGGGTGGGAGGTAGTGATGAGTGGGAGGTAGTGAGCGGGAGGAGATAGTAAAGATAAGGGGTAGTGAGGGGTAGGGGGTAGTGAGGGGTGGGGGTAGTGAAGAGTGGGAGGTAGTGAGCGGGAGGAGATAGTAAAGATAAGGGGTAGTGAGGGGTAGGGGGCAGTGAGGGGTGGGGGTAGTGAAGAGTGGGAGGTATTGAGGGGTGGGAGGTAGTGATGAGTGGGAGGTAATGAGCGGGAGGAGATAGTAAAGATATGGGGTAGTGAGGGGTAGGGGGTAATGAGGGGTAGGGGGTAGTGAGGCACTGGGGTAGTGAGGGGTGGGAGGTAGTGAAGAGTGGGAGGTAGTGAGCGGGAGGAGATAGTAAAGATAAGGGGTAGTGAGGGGTAGGGGGTAGTGAGGGGTGGGAGATAGTGAGGGGTGGGAGGTAGTGACGAGTGGGAGGTAGTGAGGGGTGGGAGGTAGTGAGGGGTGGGAGGTAGTGAGCGGGAGGAGATAGTATAGATAAGGGGTAGTGAGGGGTGGGAGGTAGTGAGGGGTGGGAGATTGTAAAGATAAGGGGTAGTGAGGAGTAGGGGGTAGTGAGGGGTGGGGGTAGTGAAGAGTGGGAGGTAGTGAGCGGAAGGAGATAATAAAGATACGGGGTAGTGAGGGGTAGGGGATAATGAGGGGTAGGGGGTAGTGAGGGGTGGGGGTAGTGAAGAGTGGGAGGTAGTGAGGGGTGGGAGGTAGTGAGGGGTGGGAGGTAGTGAGCGGGAGGAGATAGTAAAGATAAGGGGTAGTGAGGGGTAGGGGGTAGTGAGAGGTAGGGGGTAGTGAGGGGTGGGGGTAGTGAAGAGTGGGAGGTAGTGAGGGGGAGGAGATATTAAAGATAAGGGGTAGTGAGGGGTAGGGGGTAGTGAGGGGTGTGGGTAGTGAAGAGTGGGAGGTAGTGAGGGGTGGGAGGTAGTGATGAGTGGGAGGTAGTGAGCGGGAGGAGATAGTAAAGATAAGGGGTAGTGAGGGGTAGGGGGTAGTGAGGGGTGGGGGTAGTGAAGAGTGGGAGGTAGTGAGCGGGAGGAGATATTAAAGATAAGGGGTAGTGAGGGGTAGGGGGTAGTGAGGGTGGGGGTAGTGAAGAGTGGGAGGTAGTGAGGGGTGGGAGGTAGTGATGAGTGGGAGGTAGTGAGCGGGAGGAGATAGTAAAGATATGGGGTAGTGAGGGGTAGGGGGTAATGAGGGGTAGGGGGTAGTGAGGCACTGGGGTAGTGAGGGGTGGGAGGTAGTGAAGAGTGGGAGGTAGTGAGCGGGAGGAGATAGTAAAGATAAGGGGTAGTGAGGGGTAGGGGGTAGTGAGGGGTGGGGGTATTGAAGAGTGGGAGGTAGAGAGGGGTGGGAGGTAGTGAGGGGTGGGAGGTAGTGTTGAGTGGGAGGGAGTGAAGAGTGGGAGGTAGTGAGGGGTGGGATGTAGTGAGCGGGAGGAGATAGTAAAGATAAGGGGTAGTGAGGGGTGGGAGGTAGTGAGGGGTGGGAGGTAGTAAAGAGTGGGAGGTAGTGAGGGGTGGGAGCTAGTGAGGGGTGGGAGGTAGTGAGCGGGAGGAGATAGTAAAGATAAGGGGTAGTGAGGGGTGGGAGGTAGTAAAGAGTGGGAGGTAGTGATTGGGTGGGAGGTAGTGAGGGTTGGGAGGTAGTGAGCGGGAGTGGATAGTAAAGATAAGGGGTAGTGAGGGGTGGGGAGTCGTGAGGGGTGGGGGTAGTGAAGAGTGGGAGGTAGTGAGGGGTGGGGGTAGTGAAGAGTGGGAGGTAGTGAAGAGTGGGAGGTAGTGAGGGGTGGGATGTAGTGAGGGGTGGCGGTAGTGAAGAGTGGGAGGTAGTGAGGGGTGGGAGGTAGTGAGGAGTGGGAGGTAGTGAGGGGTGGGGGTAGTGAAGAGTGGGAGGTAGTGAGGGGTGGGAGGTAGTGAGGGGTGGGGGTAGTGAGAGTGGGAGGTAGTGAAGAGTGGGAGGTAGTGAGGGGTGGGAGGTAGTGAGGGGTGGGGGTAGTGAAGAGTGGGAGGTAGTGAAGAGTGGGAGTTAGTGAGGGGTGGGAGGTAGTGAGGGGTGGGGGGTAGTGAAGAGTGGGAGGTAGTGAAGAGTGGGAGGTAGTGAGGGGTGGGAGGTATTGAGGGGTGGGGGTAGTGAAGAATGGGAGGTAGTGAAGAGTGGGAGGTAGTGAGGGGTGGGAGGTAGAGAGGGGTGGGGGTAGTGAAGAGTGGGAGGTAGTGAGGGGTGGGAGGTAGTGAGCGGGAGGAGATAGTAAAGATTAGGGGTAGTGAGGGGTAGGGGGTAGTGAGGGGTGGGAGGTAGTGAGGGGTGGGAGGTAGTGAAGAGTGGGAGGTAGTGAGGGCTGGGAGGTAGTGAGGGGTGGGAGGTAGTGAGCGGGAGGAGATAGTAAAGATAAGGGGTAGTGATGGGTGGGAGGTAGTGAGGGGTGGGAGGTAGTGAGGGGTGGGAGGTAGTGAGCGGGAGGAGATAGTAAAGATAAGGGGTAGTGAGGGGTAGGGGGTAGTGAGAGGTAGGGGGTAGTGAGGGGTGGGGGTAGTGAAGAGTGGGAGGTAGTGAGGGGTGGGAGGTAGTGATGAGTGGGAGGTAGTGAGCGGGAGGAGATAGTAAAGATAAGGGGTAGTGAGGGGTAGGGGGTAGTGAGGGGTGGGGGTAGTGAAGAGTGGGAGGTAGTGAGCGGGAGGAGATATTAAAGATAAGGGGTAGTGAGGGGTAGGGGGTAGTGAGGGGTGGGGGTAGTGAAGAGTGGGAGGTAGTGAGGGGTGGGAGGTAGTGATGAGTGGGAGGTAGTGAGCGGGAGGAGATAGTAAAGATATGGGGTAGTGAGGGGTAGGGGGTAATGAGGGGTAGGGGGTAGTGAGGCACTGGGGTAGTGAGGGGTGGGAGGTAGTGAAGAGTGGGAGGTAGTGAGCGGGAGGAGATAGTAAAGATAAGGGGTAGTGAGGGGTAGGGGGTAGTGAGGGGTGGGGGTATTGAAGAGTGGGAGGTAGAGAGGGGTGGGAGGTAGTGATGAGTGGGAGGTAGTGAAGAGTGGGAGGTAGTGAGGGGTGGGAGGTAGTGAGGGGTGGGAGGTAGTGAGCGGGAGGAGATAGTAAAGATAAGGGGTAGTGAGGCGCTGGGGTAGTGAGGGGTGGGAGGTAGTGAAGAGTGGGAGGTAGTGAGCGGGAGGAGATAGTAAAGATAAGGGGTAGTGAGGCGCTGGGGTAGTGAGGGGTGGGGGTAGTGAAGAGTGGGAGGTAGTGAGGGGTAGGAGGTAGTGAGGGGTGGGAGGTAGTGAGCGGGAGGAGATAGTAAAGATAAGGGGTAGTGAGGGGTAGGGGGTAGTGAGGGGTGGGGGTAGTGAAGAGTGGGAGGTAGTGAGGGGTGGGAGGTAGTGATGAGTGGGAGGTAGTGAGGAGTGGGAGGTAGTGAAGAGTGGGAGGTACTGAAGAGTGGGAGGTAGTGAGGGGTGGGAGGTAGTGAGGGGTGGGGGGTATTGAAGAGTGGGAGGTAGTGAAGAGTGGGAGGTAGTGAGGGGTGGGAGGTAGTTGGGGGTGGGGGTAGTGAAGAGTGGGAGGTAGTGAAGAGTGGGAGGTAGTGAGGGGTGGGAGGTAGAGAGGGGTGGGAGGTAGTGAAGAGTGGGAGGTAGTGAGGGGTGGGAGATAGTGAGCGGGAGGAGATAGTAAAGATAAGGGGTAGTGAGGGGTGGGAGGTAGTGAGGGGTGGGAGGTAGTGAGGGGTGGGAGGTAGTGAGCGGGAGGAGATAGTAAAGATAATTGGTAGTGAGGAATAGGGGGTAGGGAGGGGTAGGGGGTAGTGAGGGGTGGGGGTAGTGAAGAGTGGGAGGTAGTGAGCGGGAGGAGATAGTATAGATAAGGTGTAGTGAGGGGTAGGGGGTAGTGAGGGGTGGGGGTAGTGAAGAGTGGGAGGTAGTGAGGGGTGGGAGGAAGTGATGAGTGGGAGGTAGTGAGCGGGAGGAGATAGTAAAGATAAGGGGTAGTGAGGGGTAGGGGGTAATGAGGGGTAGGGGGTAGTGAGGCACTGGGGTAGTGAGGGGTGGGAGGTAGTGAAGAGTGGGAGGTAGTGAGCGGGAGGAGATAGTAAAGATAAGGGGTAGTGAGGGTTAGGGGGTAGTGAGGGGTGGGGGTAGTGAAGAGTGGGAGGTTGTGAGGGGTGGGAGGTAGTGATGAGTGGGAGGTAGTGAGCGGGAGGAGATAGTAAAGATAATGGGTAGTGAGGCGCTCGGGTTGTGAGGGGTGGAGGTAGTGAAGAGTGGGAGGTAGTGAGGGGTGGGAGGTAGTGATGAGTGGGAGGTAGTGATGAGTGGGAGGTAGTGAAGAGTGGGAGGTAGTGATGAGTGGGAGGTAGTGAAGAGGGGGAAGTAGTGAGGGGTGGGAGGTAGTGAGGGGTGGGAGGTAGTGAGCGGGAGGAGATAGTAAAGATAAGGGGTAGTGAGGGGTGGGAGGTAGTGATGGTTGGGAGGTAGTAAAGAGTGGGAGGTAGTGAGGTGTTGGTTGGTTGAGAGCGGTTGGAGGTAGTGAGGGGTGGGAGGTAGTGAGGGGTGGGAGGTAGTGAGGGGTGGGAGGTAGAGAGGGGTGGGAGGTAGTGAAGAGTGGGAGGTAGTGAGGGGTGGGAGGTAGTGAGGGGTGGGAGGTAGTGAGCGGGAGGAGATAGTAAAGATAAGGGGTAGTGAGGCGCTGGGGTAGTGAGGGGTGGGAGGTTGTGAAGAGTGGGAGGTAGTGAGCGGGAGGAGATAGTAAAGATAAGGGGTAGTGAGGCGCTGGGGTAGTGAGGGGTGGGGGTAGTGAAGAGTGGGAGGTAGTGAGGGGTAGGAGGTAGTGAGGGGTGGGAGGTAGTGAGCGGGAGGAGATAGTAAAGATAAGGGGTAGTGAGGGGTAGGGGGTAGTGAGGGGTGGGGGTAGTGAAGAGTGGGAGGTAGTGAGGGGTGGGAGGTAGTGATGAGTGGGAGGTAGTGATGAGTGGGAGGTAGTGAAGAGTGGGAGGTAGTGATGAGTGGGAGGTAGTGAAGAGTGGGAGGTAGTGAGGGGTGGGAGGTAGTGAGTGGTGGGAGGTAGTGAGCGGGAGGAGATAGTAAAGATAAGGGGTAGTGAGGGGTGGGAGGTAGTGAGGGTTGGGAGGTAGTAAAGAGTGGGAGGTAGTGAGGTGTTGGTTGGTTGTGAGGGGTTGGAGGTAGTGAGGGGTGGGAGGTAGTGAGGGGTGGGAGGTAGTGAGCCGGAGGAGGTAGTAAAGATAAGGGGTAGTGAGGGGTAGGGGGAAGTGAGGGGTAGGGGGTAGTGAGGCGCTGGGGTAGTGAGGGGTGGGGGTAGTGAAGAGTGGGAGGTAGTGAGGGGTAGGAGGTAGTGAGGGGTGGGAGGCAGTGAGCGGGAGGAGATAGTATAGATAAGGGGTAGTGAGGGGTAGGGGTAGTGAGGGGTGGGGGTAGTGAAGAGTGGGAGGTAGTGAGGGGTGGGAGGTAGTGATGAGTGGGAGGTAGTGATGAGTGGGAGGTAGTGAAGAGTGGGAGGTAGTGATGAGTGGGAGGTAGTGAAGAGTGGGAGGTAGTGAGGGGTGGGAGGTAGTGAGGGGTGGTAGGTAGTGAGCGGGAGGATATAGTAAAGATAAGGGGTAGTGAGGGGTTGGAGGTAGTCAGGGGTGGGAGGTAGTGAGGGGTAGGAGATAGTGAGCGGGAGGATATAGTAAAGATAAGGGGTTGTGAGGGGTGAGAGGTAGTGAGGGGTGGGAGATAGTAAAGAGTGGGAGATAGTGAGGGGTGGGAAGTAGTGAGGGGTGGGGGTAGTGAAGAGTGGGAGGTAGTGAGGGGTGGGAGGTAGTGAGGGGTGGGAGGTAGTGAGCGGGAGGAGATAGTAAAGATAAGGGGTAGTGAGGGGTGGGAGGTAGTGAAGAGTGGGGGGTAGTGAGGGGTGGGAGGTAGTAAGGGGTGGGAGGTAGTGAGCGGGAGGAGATAGTAAAGATAAGGGGTAGTGAGGGGTGGGAGGTAGTGAGGCGCTGGCGTAGTGAGGGGTGGGGGTAGTGAAGAGTGGGAGGTAGTGAGGGGTGGGAGGTAGTGATGATGTAAGGTAGTGATGATGGGAGGTAGTAGTAATGGGAGGTAGTGATGATGGGTGGTAGTGATGATGGGAGGTAGTAGTAATGGGAGGTAGTGATAATGGCAGGTAGTGATGATGGCAGGTAGTGATGATGGGAGGTAGTGAAGATGGGAGGTAGTGAAGATGGGAGGTAGTGATAATGGCAGGTAGTGATAATGGTAGGTAGTGATGATGGGCGGTAGTGATGATGGGAGGTAGTAGTAATGGGAGGTAGTGATAATGGCAGGTAGTGATGATGGGAGGTAGTGAAGATGGGAGGTAGTGATAATGGCAGGTAGTGATAATGGCATGTAGTGATGATGGGAGGTAGTGATGATGGGAGGTATTAGTAATGGAAGGTAGTGATAATGGGAGGTTGTAGTAATGGGTGGTAGTGATAATGGCAGGTAGTGATGATGGGAGGTAGTGATGATGGGAGGTAGTAGTAATGGGAGGTAGTGATGATGGGAGGTAGTAGTAATGGGAAGTAGTGATGATGGGAGGTAGTGATGATGGGAGGTAGTGATGATGGGAGGTAGTGGTGATGGGAGGTAGTGATAATGGCAGGTAGTGATGATGGGAGGTAGTAGTAATGGGAGGTAGTGATAATGGCAGGTAGTGATGATGGGAAGTAGTGGTTTATGGGAGGTAGTGATGATGGGAGGTAGTGGTTTATGGGAGGTAGTGATGATGGGAGGTAGTGGTTTATGGGAGGTAGTGATGATGGGAGGTAGTAGTAATGGGAGGTAGTAATGATGGGAGGTAGTGATGATGGGAGGTAGTGGTGATGGGATGTAGTGATGATGGGAGGTAGTGGTCTATGGGAGGTAGTGATGATGGGAGGCAGTGATGATGGGAGGTAGTGATGATGGGAGGTAGTGATGATGGGAGGTAGTGGTTTATGGGAGGTAGTGATGATGGGAGGTAGTGGTTTATGGGAGGTAGTGTTGATGGCAGGCAGTGATGATGGGAGGTAGAAGTACTGGGAGGTAGTGATGATGGGAGGCAGTGATAATGGGAGGCAGTGATGATGGGAGGTAGTAGTAATGGGAGGTAGTGATGATAGGAGGCAGTGATAATTGGAGGTAGTGATGATGGGAGGTAGTAGTAATGGGAGGTAGTGATGATGGGAGGTAGTGATGATGGGAGGTAGTGATGCTTTGAGGTAGTGATGATGGGAGGTAGTGATGATGGGAGGTAGTAGTAATGGGAGGTAGTGATGTTGGGAGGTAGTGATGATGGGAGGTAGTGATGATGGGAGGTAGTGATGATGGGAGGTAGTGATGATGGGAGGTAGTGATGATAGGAGGTAGTGATGATGGGAGGTAGTAGTAAAGGGAGGTAGTGATGATGGGAGGTAGTGATGATGGGAGGTAGTGATGATGGGAGGTAGTGATGATGGGAGGTAGTGATGAAAGGAGGTAGTGATGATAGGAGGTAGTGATAATGGGAGGTAGTGATGATAGGAGGTAGTGATAATGGGAGGTAGTGATGATAGGAGGTAGTGATGATAGGAGGTAGTGATGATGGGAGGTAGTGATAATGGGAGGTAGTGATGATAGGGGGTAGTGATAATGGGAGGTAGTGATAATGGGAGGTAGTGATGATAGGAGGTAGTGATGATGGGTGTAGTGATAATGGTAGGTAGTGATGATAGGAGGTAGTGATAATGGGAGGTAGTGATGATAGGAGGTAGTGATGATGGGAGGTAGTGATGATGGGAGGTAGTGATGATGTGAGGTAGTGATGATGGGAGGTAGTGATGATTGGAGGTAGTGATAATGGGAGGTAGTGATGATGTGAGTTAGTGATATTGGGAGGTAGTGAGGATAGGAGGTAGTGATAATGGGAGGTAGTGATGATTGGAGGTTGTGATGATGGGAGGTAGTGATAATGGGAGGTAGTGATGATGGGAGGTAGTGATGATGGGAGGTAGTGATGATGTTTAGGTAGTGATGATAGGAGATAGTGATGATGGGAGGTAGTGATAATGGGAGGTAGTGATGATGGGAGGTAGTGATATTGGGAGGTAGTGATGATGGGAGGTAGTGATAATGGGAGGTAGTGATGATGGGATGTAGCGATGATGGGAGGTAGTGATGATGTTTAGGTTTGTGATGATAGGAGGTAGTGATGCTGGGAGGTAGTGGTAATGGGAGGTAGTGATGATAGGAGGTAGTGATAATGGGAGGTAGTGATGATAGGAGGTAGTGATGATGGGAGGTAGTGATAAATGGAAGTAGTGATGATGGGAGGTAGTGATGATGGGAGGTAGTGATAATGGGAGGTAGTGATGATAGGAGGTAGTGATGGTGGGAGGTAGTGATAATGGGAGGTAGTGATGATGGGAGGTAGTGATAATGGGAGGTAGTGATGATGTGAGGTAGTGATGATAGGAGGAAGTGATGATGGGAGGTAGTGATGATGGGAGGTAGTGATGATGGGAGGTAGTGATGATGTGAGGTAATGATGATAGGAGGTAGTGATAATGTGAGGTAGTGATGATAGGAGGTAGTAATAATGGGAGGTAGTGATGATAGGAGCTAGTGATGATGGGAGGTAGTGATGATAGGAGGTAGTGATAATGGGAGGCAGTGATGATAGGAGGTAGTGATGATGGGAGGTAGTGATGATGTGAGGTAGTGACGATAGGAGGTAGTGATAATGGGAGGTAGTGATGATAGGAGCTAGTGATAATGTGAGGTAGTGATGATAGGAGGTAGTGATGATGGGAGGTAGTGATGATAGGAGGTAGTGATAATGGGAGGTAGTGATGATAGGAGGTAGTGATAATGGGAGGTAGTGATGATAGGAGCTAGTGATGATGGGAGGTAGTGATAATGGGAGGTAGTGATGATGGGAGGTAGTGATGATGGGAGGTAGTGATGATGTGAGGTAGTGATGATGGGAGGTAGTGATGATGGGCGGTAGCGATGATAGGAGGTAGTGATAATGGGAGGTTGTGATGATGGGAGGTAGTGATGATGGGAGGTAGTGATAATGGGAGGTCGTGATGATAGGAGGTAGTGATGATGGGAGGTAGTGATAATGGGAGGTAGTGATGATGGGAGTTAGTGATATTGGGAGGTAGTGAGGATAGGAGGTAGTGATAATGGGAGGTAGTGATGATTGGAGGTTGTGATGATGGGAGGTAGTGATAATGGGAGGTAGTGATGATGGGAGGTAGTGATGATGGGAGGTAGTGATGATGTTTAGGTAGTGATGATAGGAGATAGTGATGATGGGAGGTAGTGATAATGGGAGGTAGTGATGATGGGAGGTAGTGATATTGGGAGGTAGTGATGATGGGAGGTAGTGATAATGGGAGGTAGTGATGATGGGATGTAGCGATGATGGGAGGTAGTGATGATGTTTAGGTTTGTGATGATAGGAGGTAGTGATGCTGGGAGGTAGTGGTAATGGGAGGTAGTGATGATAGGAGGTAGTGATAATGGGAGGTAGTGATGATAGGAGGTAGTGATGATGGGAGGTAGTGATAAATGGAAGTAGTGATGATGGGAGGTAGTGATGATGGGAGTAGTGATAATGGGAGGTAGTGATGATAGGAGGTAGTGATGGTGGGAGGTAGTGATAATGGGAGGTAGTGATGATGGGAGGTAGTGATAATGGGAGGTAGTGATGATGTGAGGTAGTGATGATAGGAGGTAGTGATGATGGGAGGTAGTGATGATGGGAGGTAGTGATGATGGGAGGTAGTGATGATGTGAGGTAGTGATGATAGGAGGTAGTGATAATGTGAGGTAGTGATGATAGGAGGTAGTGATAATGGGAGGTAGTGATGATAGGAGCTAGTGATGATGGGAGGTAGTGATGATAGGAGGTAGTGATAATGGGAGGCAGTGATGATTGGAGGTAGTGATGATGGGAGGTAGTGATGATGTGAGGTAGTGACGATAGGAGGTAGTGATAATAGGAGGTAGTGATGATAGTAGTGATATGTGAGGTAGTGATGATAGGAGGTAGTGATGATGGGAGGTAGTGATGATAGGAGGTAGTGATAATGGGAGGTAGTGATGATAGGAGGTAGTGATAATGGGAGGTAGTGATGATAGGAGCTAGTGATGATGGGAGGTAGTGATAATGGGAGGTAGTGATGATGTGAGGTAGTGATGATAGGAGGTAGTGATGATGTGAGGTAGTGATGATGGGAGGTAGTGATGATGGGCGGTAGTGATGATAGGAGGTAGTGATAATGGGAGGTTGTGATGATGGGAGGTAGTGATGATGGGAGGTAGTGATAATGGGAGGTAGTGATGATAGGAGGTAGTGATGATGGGAGGTAGTGATAATGGGAGGTAGTGATGATGGGAGGTAGTGATGATGGGAGGTAGTGATGATGGGAGGTAGTGATGATAGGAGGTAGTGATGATGTGAGGTAGTGATGATGGGAGGTAGTGATGATGGGAGGTAGTGATGATAGGAGGTAGTGATGATAGGAGGTAGTGATGATAGGAGGTAGTGATAATGGGAGGTAGTGATGATGGGAGGTAATGATGATGGGCGGTAGTGATGATGGGATATACAACTATAACATAGCTACAGTATATGCACAAGAGCGCATACTTCTAATAAATAATGTAATTAAGAAACATGCAATATTGTTTTTTCACTGATGATGCCACACAACTTACTTTACTCTCATGTTTCACCACGCTATAAACATATTGTATAAAAATCGATGATATTGATATTCATAACAGTAAAATCATTTAATTTATAAATAAGATAATTCATCAAAATAAGTTTGTGAAGCAGCAAGGAACCATTTTATTTAACAGATGTTTTCTGCATACAAATTTTCGACCGAGAGAGAGAGAGAGAGAGAGAGAGAGAGAGAGAGAGAGTAACGTTTTGAAAATTTTATCTGACGCAGAGCTGAAAAATAATACCCAAATGGATTGATCTCTTAATCTGGTGTTCCGTGTCGGGTTCATCATCAGCGCCATGTATACAGTACTGTTAGTTGACAGATAATGTGTAATTCTTAGAGGAAGCTCGATCCCGTGTACCGAGTGTTGGGATGTGAGGCTCTTTACCGTGTAACTAAGAGATGCAGGTAACAAGAGATGAAGATGGGGACAATAAGAGGGAGTAAGAAAGGAAGAGAGAGAGTTGAGAAAAAATGAGACAGGCAGAGAAGGGGAGAGAGTGAGAGACAGACGGACAGACAGACAGAAAATCATTGAAAAGGAGACAGAGGCAGAATGAGTTTAGAATAAGACGGTAGAACAAATAAAGTGATGGAAAGAAATAGACAAAACAAGAAAATAAGTGAAAGAAATAGATAAAAAACGCTGACAGAAATAGAGGGAAACTGAACCAGACAGAGAGAGAGAGAGAGAGAGAGAGAGAGAGAGAGAGAGAGAGAGAGAGAGAGAGGCAGAAGTGGTCAACGAGAGAGGGTGAGGAAGAAAAAGAATGAAGGAAGGAAGAGAGGGAGAGGGAGAGAGAAAGATGAACAGACAGACAGACAGAGAGAAGGACGATGCATGAGGGGAGCAGGTCGCAGCTGCTTGCATGACAGTCCTGGGATAAAAAAACCAGCATGAGAAGCTACGTGCTGAGGGGGTAATATGTCATGCACGGACCTTCTTAGGCAACTCTTGCGTGTATTCAGGTGTTCCGTGTGTTTAGGCGTTCCGTGTGTTTAGCTGTTGCGTGTATTCATGCGTTGCGTGTATTCATGCGTTCCGTGTGTTCAGGTGCTCCGTGTATTCATGCGTTCCGTGTGTTCAGGTGTTCCGTGTGTTCAGGCGTTCCGTGTGTTCAGGCATCCCGTGTGTTTAGATGTTGCATATGTTCAGGCGTTCCGTGCGTTCAGCTGTTCCGTGTGTTCAGGTGTTCCGTGTATTCATGCGTTCCATGTGTTCAGGTGTTCCGTGTATTCATGCGTTCCGTGTGTTCAGGTATTCCGTGTATTCAGGCGTTCCGTCCGTTTAGGTGTTCCATGTGTTCAGGAGTTCCATGTGTTTAGGCGTTCCGTGTATTCAGGTGTTGAGCGTATTCATGCGTTCGGTGTATTCAGGTGTTTCGTGTGTTCAGGTGTTCCGTGTGTTCAGGTGTTCCATGTTATAGTATTCCGTGTGGTCAGGTGTTCCATGTGTTACGTGTGTTCAGGTGTTCTGTATATTCAGGCATTCCGTGTGTTTAGGTGTTCCATGTGATCATGTATTCAGGTGTTCCGTGTGTTCAGGCGTTCCCTGTGTTTAGGTTTTCTGTGTGTTCAGGTGTTCCGCGTGTTCAGGTGTTCCGTGTGTTCAGGTGTTCCGTGTTATAGTATTCCGTGTGCTCAGATGTTCTGTGTTACGTATGTTCAGTTGTTCTGTGTATTCAGGCGTTCCGTGTGTTTAGGTGTTCCGTGTGTTCACGTATTCAGGTGTTCCATGTGTTCAGGCGCTCCGTGAGATTAGGTGTTCCGTATTATCATGTATTCAGGTGTTCCATGTGTTTAGGTGTTCCGTGTGTTAAGGTGTTCCGTGTGTTCAGGTGTTCCGTGTGTTCAGGTGTTCCGTGTTATAGTATTCCATGTGCTAAGGTGTTCCATGTGTTCCGTGTTCAGGTGTTCCGCGTGTTTAGGCGATCAATGTCTGAGGAGTAATGCATACACACGTTTTGTGCCCTAATAAAACCAGTGTGTGTGTGTGTGTGTGTGTGTGTGTGTGTGAATACAATAATATGAAGCACCTTAATACTAAAAGACCCATTTTCTTATATAATCATGTACTGTATTATTTTCTTGTCATACGCACAACTCTTACACCTATATGGGGCTAAATGGCCCCCTTAAGCTAGTTTGTCATTGGGTTGTGCTTGTAGCGTAGTATTTCTAAGGCAGACGTCGAAATTTCACTTAACCTGACGGGCTCCCTCTAACTGAAGGTCTTCCGTCTTATGCGGCCTGTGAGCACACGAGACCTCAGTCGATATGAAGAGTATTTTATTACAATGTATCCAAAACTTTACCAGGATGTGCAAATAACATCTGAACGTAAATACGAAGTAAACACAGAATAAATATACACATAAGTTACTTGAAAGCACATAACACCTAAGGACAAGGAACACATCAACACAGCAACACCTCAAACATCTCAACGGCCTCAACAGAAAAAACTCAAACAAGAAACACTATAAGAACAAGGAACATATCAACATAGCAACACCTCAAACAAGGTACACCTCAATACACAAGAGCAACTCAAACAAGGAAAGTTTCAATGCAAAAGAACACCTAAACACAAAAAAATGAAACGAGAAACACCATAATAACAAGGAACATATCAACACAGCAATACCTCAAACAAGGAACACCTAAACCCATAGGAATACATCAACAAGAAACATCTTAAAACACAGGAACACTTCAACAGGCAACATGTCAACCCATGCAAGTTACCCAAAGCAGTAAACATAAGCACGACACATTGAAAACTCAGACCTAAAGCAAGTGAGCGAGTGACTTTGTGTTACGTATTGGTGGTACGGAACTACAGGGGATTTGGGTCCTATAAAAAACAGCTGATATTACAGGTACAAAGATTGTTATTAGTGAATGATATTTATATTGATGAATGTTCCTCATAACAACCAACACTGTCTTATTTCACTCTGGCAAGATACGATACTAAAAGCACATACATTTCCTAATCACCCCAGAGGTTCAAGACGGTATACTGTACTCTGCTTAAATAAAAATATATGACTGACGATAAAAGTACATACGAAAAACAAGAATAATTCACAATTACTTAAAAAAACAAAACAATACCACGACCACCGAAGAGATATACAATAACACCTTTCTCCTTGTAGTAAAATTAGTAGAAAAACTACTACGAAACAATCACACACCACTTACTCGGTAGAATTAATGACAGTCATGTGGCCGCAAGTATAGCGATATAAGTGGCTACGAAAAAGTTACGATGGTATTTACTTAGGCAGCAAGTCAAGATGATGTCGCATCAATGAGGACAACTGCATGAGCTGTTCAATGGTCTGGAGACAGTCAAACGTCCTTTAACATTACGAAATGCAAGACCCTACAAATAGGATACAACAACCCCAATCACAACTATTCTGTTAATGACAACTTCCTGGATACTGTCGATAAGTTAAAATCTGTTGGCGTTGTGACAGATCAATCAATCACTTGTAGGCGACGCAACAATTGGGGGGATGCCCCAGCAGTAATAATAATAATAAAATAAAAATATATTTGGGAATTATAAACCGTACCTTTGAATACAATGATAAGAAAATGCTTCTTATTGTATGGATTTTTGTATTCAGGCATGGAAACCCTACCTCCAGAAAGATCTAACACCCATAGAAAAGGTGCAACCAAGATGATCCTTTAACTATGCCATCTCGATTACCCAAGTAAACTAAGGGCCTCAAGACGAACAACTATTCAGAAAAAAGCCCAGTAGAACAGATCTCATTAAAACAATTAAAATCTTAAAAGGGACAACACGAAGGGACAACTTCAAGCTTACCAAGCTATCATGCAGAACGAACACAAGGAAATACTTCTTCACATTGAGTGACAGAGAGTGATAGATCTATGGGACGTTCTCCCAGCTCAAGCCGTGGAATCGAGAACAGTACTGGGCTTCAAAATAGCCCTAGACAAAATTAACAAGATCAATGGAGGGATCCTACACAGGCCACTGGTCTTCCCTTGACTTGGCCACCTCTAGTAGGTGGCCGTTAGGTAAAGAAGAGGCACACAAGAACAAAAAATAAACTACCCCATATGGTTTGGGATATTAAGAACAGCCACGGGTCTTAAAGGACACGACAGAGCACGGCACCTCCAGATATCTTGAATTACGAATACAACAAGTGGAGGGCAACCGAGGACACCTGACTGTGTTAATCATTTACTGCTGTTCATTTTACACTTGGAGCACCACTACTACAATTATATGTTAATATTACTTAAGCAATATAAAACAAAATCTGTCCTGAAAGGTATATTACCTTTTTTTATTGGAGATGAAAGATATTTTCTCAGTTACGAGAAACTTCACCTCCTTGAGCGTCAGTCTAAGATGTTTACAAGTCACTGTTCTTCTTTTTGTCACCTTCAACTATAAGTCTCTTGGTGATAATTTATCCTCTGTTATGTGCTCTATTCAAAATGTTCCAAGTTTTTACAAACTGGAGTCGCGTAACAAGAGATTTTGTTTTGTTTTTTCTGAGCGAGAAAACACACATACACCATAATATTAACGTTTATGACGTCATCAGCCAGGCTTGCTCTCATTGGTCGGAAGTTCTTGTCGAAAAAATTTGAATTTGGTTCATTATTGGAATATTAGTTAATCTTTAAAGCATTAAAATCAGGTTATTACGGAAAATATGCACCTGTGCCCGGATAGGCTATTTCCCGCAAAAACAAAACCCAAACCCAAACTGGCAACTACATCTTGGTTATGTCCATGTTTCATAAGATCAGGAATAATTGTTTAATATTCTGTATGTACTGTACATGCCTTCACTGACTTACTCTTTATAATAGCTCATCTTCTATTCTTTCTTAATTATGATTCATAAAAACTACAAGCATAGCAACTATTCAAAAGTTATGGAACGAATAGTTACATATTTTTTTGTACGAATTAAAGAGTTAAATCAAAATTCCTAAGTACCGACATAACACAGCGAGGATGTTTCTATATAAATGAATTTAAAACTAATACTCTCTACGATAAACAAATTTGTTATAGTCAAGCAATAAAAATAAATGATAATTCAACTAGGAATGTATCAGATCTTTCAGCTGTTTTTAATTTTGATTACAAACGAAAACAATAGTGGTGATTCATGTCGATAAGTTACACTGGTCAACATAAAAAAAAAATTCTCATGGTTCTGGATCAAAACAGTCTGATTCTAGTGTAAAGTATGTGCTGAACTCAATTATGACATTCGTATAGCTGTATCAGGCTCAGTTTTCCAGAACCAGCATATCTATATATTTAGTGTACCATGCTATTCATACAGTAATTTATATGCTCATTGGCTCCACTTATGCAATTATTTTGTCCTGATTTGTGCTTTTGTGTTTGTTTCAGTTTGCTGATTCATGATATTGCATATCTACACCTGCATGATTTGTAATTACTCTGAAATTAACAAAACATGGAACGTCGCAAGTGTGTGAACAGTGCTGACAGTTTTTGCTACATATGTGGTGCCTTCACTCCTGATAGCCTCAAGAAACCAATCACAAAAGCTGTTCGACTGAACTACAAAAGTTACTTCAAATGTCATTTGGGTGACCAAGACAAGAAATGGGCACCTCATGTAGCCTGTAAGCCTTGTGTTAACCACCTGAGCGAGTGGATGTGTGGTAAACGAAGTTCAGGAATGCCGTTTGCTGTACCAATGATATGGCGTGAACCTAAAGACCACAGTAGTGACTGCTACTTCTGTCTCACAAATATTAAGGGAATTAAAATCAAGACACGAGGCAAGTTACAGTACCCCAATATTGCTTCTGCAATCCGACCAGTATCGCACAGTGCTGAACTTCCAGTCCCAAATCCACCGACTAAACAAGAATTGAGTGATTCCGATTCTACCTCTACCTCAATGGAAAACGACTACCAGGATGACTCTGAAAATACTAGGCCTAAACTATTTATTCAAGAAGCGCTTCATGATCTCATGAGGGACCTAAACTTGTCAAAAGAAAAGGCTGAAGTTTTGGGATCCAGACTAAAGCAGCGTAACCTGCTAGAAGATGGAGTGCATATCACTACAGCGCCTTACCGACATAGACAGCTGTCTGCATTTTTCAAGATGGCAAGCAACCTTTGTTATTGCGAGGACGCAGTATCTCTCATGCAACAACTCTGCAAGCCTGAAACATACAAGACAGAGGATTGGAGGCTGTTTATAACTCAGGAAAAGACTCTCTGAAAGTTGTTCTTTTACACAATGGCAATCGGCTTCCATCTGTCCCAATAGCACACGCAACAAAAATGACTGAGAGCTATGAAACAATGAAAATTCTGTTGGCCGCTATAGAGTATGAGAAACACCAGTGGAAGATATGTGGCGATCTCAAAGTCATCAGTTTACTACTGGGCCTTCAGAGTGGCTACACAAAGCACATGTGCTTTTTGTGCTTGTGGAACAGCAGAGCTGATGCAGAGCACTATGTGAGAAAGGATTGGCCGACAAGACCAAGAGATGCGCCTGGAAGGTTTAACTGTGCTCACAATCCGCTTGTAGATCCAGAAAAGATATTTTTGCCCCCACTGCATCTAAAGCTCGGTTTGGCTAAAAATTTCATCAAAGCTATGGATCAATTCGGTGCTGGGACTCTATACTTATCTCAGAAACTAGGTGGTGTGGTTTCCGAAGCCAAGTTGAAAGCAGGTGTCTTGAATGGACCACAAATTCGTATACTAGTTAATGATAGCGAGTTCACCAAAACATTGAACCCACTGGAGAAAAAAGCATGGGAATCATTTGTCAATGTGTCAAAGAATTTTCTTGTAAACTATCGTGCTGACAACTACAAAGAAATCGTAACAACCATGCTTCAGAATTATCATGCATTGGGAGCAAGGATGTCCTTGAAATTGTATTTTACCACTCTCATATTGAATTTTTCCCAGGTAACCTTGGAGACGTTAGTGATGAACACGGCGAAAGATTTCATCAAGATATCGCCATAATGGAGAGCAGATATCAGGGACAATTCAGTCCTAACATGATGGGCGACTATTGCTGGACACTGCAACGAGAAGAGAGCAAGCTGTACAAGAGAAAGAGTAAAGTTCAGAAGCACTTTTAGAACTTCATATTTTGTCATTATAAAGGATTTGAACTTATGTTTTTTGGTACAATTTTTTATGAGCTTATCTGTGATAGGTTTAAAATTGTATCTTGCATGACGCGATAATGTTACTATATTTACTATTTTTTTTATTCTTTAAGAAAGTAGGTCTGATGGTAGAATGAAACATCCAATTAATATTCATTAATATGAAATTAGTCATGAAAGCACAGTCACATGAGATAATCTCATCTTTTGCACGACACGTGATGGAATATTAAATATTTGTACCTATTGATTTTTTTATAAAACCTGGTCTGATAGAACAAAACAAATATCAGATTCGAATTCAGCAATATGAAATTAGTTGTGTGAGCATGATCTCATATGTGAACCATTTTGGCTGTTGACCAGTGTAATCAATAAATTAAAAAACAAGACAAAAGAGATTATTAATAACAAAATCATTGAATAAGTTGAATACACTTAACTGTATAGTACTTATTTTCCTTAATAATCTTGTATTAAGCTGTACAGAATAATTAACATTTCCAATAATGAACCAACTTATAAGTTTTTCGACAAGAACTGTGTGTGTGTGGGTGTTTCTGGTGTGTGTGTGTGGGTGTTTCTGGTTTGTGTGTGTGGGTGTTTCTGGTGTGTGTGTGTGTGGGTGTTTCTCGGTTAGAAAAAAGATACAATCTCGTGTACTTGAACCATTAAAAAAACAAAAAAAATATTAATATTTTAAACAGTTGACATTACTGAAGATAAGTTGTCACCGAACGACTTAGTTGTTGAAGATTAGCAAAAAGGAGAAAATTTACTTTTGAACTTCTCTGACTGACACTTCACAAGGTGTTGTTTCTCAACGCTGAAACAACTCCCATCATCTATAAAATATACACAAGGTAAGATACGTTTTCGGGAAAGAACTTTATATGGTATAATAAACTAGGACTAATAATGGTGATAATAGGGTATTTATAATCGAACAGTAGTTGGGGCTGAAACTGAAAATTTATCGATAATAGCTCTTTCTTGGGAGAATCAGGTTGTTTCCCATATTGAAATTCAATTTTTAAGGTAAGGCGATATTAAAAGGTAGTATAAATCGAATGGCGGTGTTGACTGAATAATTACCGTATTTAGTTATAGATAAATGCAGTATTAGAGTTCAGGTGGAAAATGAAAGGAATTATCAGCAGTAAGAGGTTAACGTAGGTGACGCCGCCTACACCTGTCCTCCCCTGCCTCCACTTGTCCTCCCCTGCCTTCACTTGTTCTTTCCACCTCCACATGCCCTCCCCTGCCCTCACCTGTCCTCTCCCACCTCCACCTGTCCTCCCCCGCCTCCACTCGTCCTCCCCCGCCTCCACCTGTCCTCCCCTGCCTCCACTTGTCCTCCCCTGCCTCCACTTGTTCTTTCCTCCTCAAACCTCTCTCCTCCCGCCTCCGTCTGTCCTCCCAGCCTCGACTTGTCCTCCACTTGTTGCACACACACGGGGCAGCTATCTCTCTCACACACAAGGGACAACTCTCTCATACACACAAGGGCCAACCGTCTCACACACAAGGGACAGCTGTCTCTCACACACACAAGGGACAGCTGTCTCTCACACACAAGGGACAGCTGTCTCTCACCCACACAAAGGACAGCTGTCTCTCACACACACAAAGGACAGCTGCCTCTCATATACACAAGGGCCAACCGTCTCACACACAAGGGACAGCTGTCTCTCTCACACACAAAGGACAGCTGTCCCTCACACACACAAAGGACAGTTGTCTCATACACACACAAGGGACAGCTGTCTCTCTCACACACAAAGGACAGCTGTCTCTCTCACACACAAAGGACAGTTGTCTCATACACACACAAGGGACAGCTGTCTCTCTCACACACAAAGGGCAGCTGTCTCTCACACACACACAAGGGACAGCTGTCTCACACACACACAAAGGACAGCTGTCTCTCACACACACAAGTGACAGCTGTCTCACACACACACAAAGGACAGCTGTCTCTCACACACACAAAGGACAGTTGTCTCATACACACAAGGGCCAACCGTCTCACACACAAGGGACAGCTGTCTCTCACACACACAAAGGACAGCTGTCTCTCACACACACAAAGGACAGCTGTCTCACACACACACAAGGGACAGCTGTCTCACACACACAAAGGACAGCTGTCTCTCATACACACAAGGGCCAACCGTCTCACACACAAGGGACAGCTGTCTCTCACACACACAAAGGACAGCTGTCTCTCACACACACAAGGGACAGCTGTCTCTCACACACATAGGACAGCTGTCTCTCACACACACAAAGGACAGCTGTCTCATACACACAAGGGCCAACCGTCTCACACACAAGGGACAGCTGTCTCTCACACACACAAAGGACAGCTGTCTCTCACACACACACAAGGGACAGCTGTCTCTCACACACACAAAGGACAGCTGCCCCTCACACACACAAGGGACAGCTGTCTTACACACAAGGGACAGCTGTCTCTCACACACACAAAGGACAGCTGTCTCTCACACACACACATGGGACAGCTGTCTCACACACACAAAGGACAGCTGTCTCTCACACACACAAGGGACAGCTGTCTCTCACACACAAAGGACAGCTGTCCCTCACACACACAAAGGACAGCTGTCTCATACACACAAGGGCCAACCGTCTCACACACAAGGGACAGCTGTCTCTCACACACACAAAGGACAGCTGTCTCTCACACACACACAAGGGACAGCTGTCTCTCACACACACACAAAGGACAGCTGTCTCTCACACACACAAAGGACAGCTGTCTCTCACACACACACACAAGGGCCAACCGTCTCACACACAAAGGACAGCTGTCTCTCACACACACAAAGGACAGCTGTCTCTCACACACACAAAGGACAGCTGTCTCTCATACACACAAGGGCCAACCGTCTCACACACAAAGGACAGCTGTCTCACACACACAAAGGACAACTGTCTCTCACACACACAAAGGACAGCTGTCTCTCACACACACAAAGGACAGCTGTCTCTCATACACACAAGGGCCAACCGTCTCACACACAAGGGACAGCTGTCTCTCACACACACAAGGGACAGCTGTCTCACACACACAAAGGACAGCCGTCTCTCTCACACTCACAAAGGACAGCTGTCTCTCACACACACAAGGGACAGCTGTCTCACACAAACAAAGGACAGCTCTCTCTCACACTCACAATGGACAGCTGTCTCTCACACACACAAGGGACAGCTGTCTCACACACACAAAGGAGAGCTGTCTCTCACACACACAAAGGACAGCTGTCTCACACACACAAAGGACAGCTGTCTCTCACACACACAAAGGACAGCTGTCTCTCACACACACAAGGGACAGCTGTCTCACAAACACAAAGGACAGCCGACTCTCTCACACTCACAAAGGACAGCTGTCGCTCACACACACAAGGGACAGCTGTCTCACACACACAAAGGACAGCTGTCTCTCACACACAAAGGACAGCTGTCTCATACACACAAGGGCCAACCGTCTCACACACAAGGGACAGCTGTCTCTCACACACACAAAGGACAGCTGCCCCTCACACACACAAGGGACAGCTGTCTTACACACAAGGGACAGCTGTCTCTCACACACACAAAGGACAGCTGTCTCTCACACACACACATGGGACAGCTGTCTCACACACACAAAGGACAGCTGTCTCTCACACACACAAGGGACAGCTGTCTCTCACACACAAAGGACAGCTGTCCCTCACACACACAAAGGACAGCTGTCTCATACACACAAGGGCCAACCGTCTCACACACAAGGGACAGCTGTCTCTCACACACACAAAGGACAGCTGTCTCTCACACACACACAAGGGACAGCTGTCTCTCACACACACACAAAGGACAGCTGTCTCTCACACACACAAAGGACAGCTGTCTCTCACACACACACAAGGGCCAACCGTCTCACACACAAAGGACAGCTGTCTCTCACACACACAAAGGACAGCTGTCTCTCACACACACAAAGGACAGCTGTCTCTCATACACACAAGGGCCAACCGTCTCACACACAAAGGACAGCTGTCTCACACACACAAAGGACAACTGTCTCTCACACACACAAAGGACAGCTGTCTCTCACACACACAAAGGACAGCTGTCTCTCATACACACAAGGGCCAACCGTCTCACACACAAGGGACAGCTGTCTCTCACACACACAAGGGACAGCTGTCTCACACACACAAAGGACAGCCGTCTCTCTCACACTCACAAAGGACAGCTGTCTCTCACACACACAAGGGACAGCTGTCTCACACACACAAAGGACAGCTCTCTCTCACACTCACAATGGACAGCTGTCTCTCACACACAAAAGGGACAGCTGTCTCACACACACAAAGGAGAGCTGTCTCTCACACACACAAAGGACAGCTGTCTCACACACACAAAGGACAGCTGTCTCTCACACACACAAAGGACAGCTGTCGCTCACACACACAAGCGACAGCTGTCTCACACACACAAAGGACAGCTGTCTCTCACACACAAAGGACAGCTGTCTCATACACACAAGGGCCAACCGTCTCACACACAAGAGACAGCTGTCTCTCACACACACAAAGGACAGCTGCCCCTCACACACACAAGGGACAGCTGTCTTGCACACAAGGGACAGCTGTCTCTCACACACACAAAGGACAGCTGTGTCTCACACACACAAGGGACAGCTGTCTCTCACACACAAAGGACAGCTGTCTCTCACACACACAAAGGACAGCTGTCTCATACACACAAGGGCCAACCGTCTCACACACAAGGGACAGCTGTCTCTCACACACACAAAGGACAGCTGTCTCTCACACACACACAAGGGACAGCTGTCTCTCACACACACACAAGGGACAGCTGTCTCTCACACACACAAAGGACAGCTGTCTCTCACACACACACAAGGGCCAACCGTCTCACACACAAAGGACAGCTGTCTCTCACACACACAAAGGACAGCTGTCTCTCACACATACAAGGGACAGCTGTCTCTCACACACACATGGGACAGCTGTCTCACACACACACAAAGGACAGCTGTCTCTCATACACACAAGGGCCAACCGTCTCACACACAAAGGACAGCTGTCTCACACACACAAAGGACAACTGTCTCTCACACACACAAAGGACAGCTGTCTCTCACACACACAAAGGACAGCTGTCTCTCATACACACAAGGGCCAACCGTCTCACACACAAGGGACAGCTGTCTCTCACACACACAAGGGACAGCTGTCTCACACACACAAAGGACAGCCGTCTCTCTCACACTCACAAAGGACAGCTGTCTCTCACACACACAAGGGACAGCTGTCTCACACACACAAAGGACAGCTCTCTCTCACACTCACAATGGACAGCTGTCTCTCACACACACAAGGGACAGCTGTCCCACACACACAAAGGAGAGCTGTCTCTCACACACACAAAGGACAGCTGTCTCACACACACAAAGGACAGCTGTCTCTCACACACACAAAGGACAGCTGTCTCTCACACACACAAGGGACAGCTGTCTCACAAACACAAAGGACAGCCGTCTCTCTCACACTCACAAAGGACAGCTGTCGCTCACACACACAAGGGACAGCTGTCTCACACACACAAAGGACAGCTGTCTCTCACACACAAAGGACAGCTGTCTCATACACACAAGGGCCAACCGTCTCACACACAAGAGACAGCTGTCTCTCACACACACAAAGGACAGCTGCCCCTCACACACACAAGGGACAGCTGTCTTGCACACAAGGGACAGCTGTCTCTCACACACACAAAGGACAGCTGTCTCTCACACACACACAAGGGACAGCTGTCTCACACACACAAAGGACAGCTGTCTCTCACACACACAAGGGACAGCTGTCTCTCACACACAAAGGACAGCTGTCTCTCACACACACAAAGGACAGCTGTCTCATACACACAAGGGCCAACCGTCTCACACACAAGGGACAGCTGTCTCTCACACACACAAAGGACAGCTGTCTCTCACACACACACAAGGGACAGCTGTCTCTCACACACACACAAGGGACAGCTGTCTCTCACACACACAAAGGACAGCTGTCTCTCACACACACACAAGGGCCAACCGTCTCACACACAAAGGACAGCTGTCTCTCACACACACAAAGGACAGCTGTCTCTCACACACACAAAGGACAGCTGTCTCTCATACACACAAGGGCCAACCGTCTCACACACAAAGGACAGCTGTCTCACACACACAAAGGACAACTGTCTCTTACACACACAAAGGACAGCTGTCTCTCACACACACAAAGGACAACTGTCTCTCATACACACAAGGGCCAACCGTCTCACACACAAGGGACAGCTGTCTCTCACACACACAAAGGACAGCTGTCTCTCACACACACAAGGGACAGCTGTCTCACACACACAAAGAACAGCTGTCTCACACTCACAAAGGGCAGCTGTCTCTCACACACCTAAGGGACAGCTGTCTCACACACACAAAGGACAGCTCTTTCTCACACTCACAAAGGACAGCTGTCTCTCACACACACAAGGGACAGCTGTCTCACACACACAAAGGACAGCTGTCTCTCACACACACAAAGGACAGCTGTCTCACACACACAAAGGACAGCTGTCTCTCACACACACAAAGGACAGCTGTCTCTCACACACACAAAGGACAGCCGTCTCTCTCACACAACCTAAGACATGACAGATATCCAATTTAACGTTCCGTAGTAAAATGAAAAAATCAGAAAATATATTTAAAAATGTATTACCTCAAGACCTTGGGTACGATGCCTTAATTTCTTGAGTACGATGACTTAATACTTGATACCTTATTCCCCTGAGCAAGGCGACACTGTATTCGTGTGGTTAAATCGTCGGAGTGAGGGAGTTAAAACATGGAGTTTGTTAGGTTCTGAATAATAAGTTCTATATACAGGAGAGAACACAAACACCTGTAAAGTTTTGTAGGTTCGGTTTACTGGATAAGAGTATGTACACAGAGGGAAGCAGCGGTCTCCCTGGCTAAGCTCCTTGTCAACTGCTATAGGCGACGTATGGCAAGTGATACATTAGCAGCTTCCATACGTCGCCAGGCACATTAATTAAGCGTGTGGGATATGGTAATAACATTGCCACACGCTGCTAGCTAGGCTGAATAAATAATACATAAATGGAGCACATACATAATATACATACATGATATATAATCCAGCATACATAATATACATACACCTCCCTCCCCCCTATACGCTCATAGCAAAGTCTTGAGCGGACCTTTTCTTTTGGATCCGTTCTGAGCGTCGAGGGACTTCATCACTGGGAAGGGTATGGGACTCAACACTGGTGGCGGGGCCAGCAGAAGGCATTGTTACGGGTCGGAGAAAACGGCGGTTCCTCCACCACACACGACCACTGGGTAACCGCACCTGGTAGTCCCGTGACCTGCCGAGACCCATAACTACGCCTACTTTGTCCCAACGTAGGGAGGTCGGGTCCTGAACACGGACTTGGGTGCCGACACTCAACCTGGGGAGAGAACGGGCGTGGTCATTGTAGCGGGCGACGACGTCCTGAACACGTTCGGCGGCTCGGCGATCACAATCCTCTGTCTTGGCCTGCCACTCCTTGGAGAAGGATTGAGGGTGAGCAGGGACACAAGAACGAAGGGGGCGTCCATACAAAACCTGGGCAGGGGAGCGTCCGGTGTAGTTAGGTGTGTTGCGGAGTTCAAGAAGACCCCTGTCGAAGGCCTCGCAGTCAATGTTCCCAGAAGGGGCCACCTTAAGGATGAGGTGCTTCAGGGATTTGACAGCAGCCTCAGCGTGGCCGTTGGACTGCGGGTAATGGGGCGATGACAACACATGCCGGACTCCCCATCGGTCGAGGAACGCAGCAAAGTCCCGGCTTGTGAACTGAGGCCCTCCGTCGGTTCGCAGGCGTACAGGAACGCCCACGTCACGGAAGTAGTGGCGGAACTTGCTGATGGTGGCGGCAGACGTCGTGTCATTACCGCACTTGATGACAACCGGCCAACCAGAGAGACGGTCGACGATAACGAGGAAGGACTTTCCTGACACACAGAAAAAGTCGGCCGACACAGACTCAAAGGGGCGGGTGGGGTTGTCGTCACTCATAAAGGATTCCTGCTGCTGGCTGGGTTGTAATACGCGGCGGGGCTTACACACCCGGACAGCATTGGAGATGTCGGGGTCGATGCCAGGCCGGAACACAGTCTGTCTTGCACGCCGTTTGGTGGCCTCGGCTCCACAGTGACTGTCGTGGAGGCGAGCAAAGGCGTGGAGACTTGAAGCAGCAGGGACAACTACCGAAGGAGAGGTGTCACTGGCCAGAGGTAGGGGCAGGGCGGCAGCAGGGTAGTTGCTGCTCCCTTCGTGCACCCTGTTGGCGTGTTTTACCTCGAGAATCGGTGTTGGGAAGTCCTGGGAGATGATGGCCAACTCTTGGCAATGTCTGTAGGACAGCAAAGGAGTCGGGACGCCATTATACACATCAATCCAGGCTTGACACGACCTGTTGCCAAAGGTAACGTGTGCATTGAGTGAACCTAGGGACGGGGTCATCTGTGAACCATCTGCCATAAAGCGGAGATCCTTGGGGAAATGCTGGGGACCGATGACTGTAGCATCAGCGCCGGTGTCGGGCAACATCTGAAGACGGGATGACACACCGCCGTAGGTCACGATGACGCTGATGTACTGGGGGACTTTGGTCCTGGGACGCGGGGGGGAGCACACATTCCTAATGTGGCTCGAGCGTTGTCAGGAGTCGTCGTGCCTCTGATTGGAAGACTGTGGGCGGCCCTCTCTGGTGGAAGGGGGCTGAAGCTTCCGCCGACGCGGTCCCTTGGGTTTGTTGGAAGGGCAACACTTGTCATAGTGGCCCAGACGACCGCACACATTGCACTGGACCCGTTTGGCTGGGCACCGTACTGTGAGTGACCAGTGGCCCTTACGGTCACAACTGTTGCAGGTAGACTGAGCAGCTGGACACACCTGTGTTCCGTGCTGCTTACCACAGTTGTTGCAAAATAAACCGGGCGTGGACGTGGTGGGCGAAGGCGTAGGAACAGACTTCTTGTCCTTCTTGTACCGGGACACAGCGCGTACAGCTGTAGGGGGAGCACGGATGGCAGAGGTGGCACACCTGGCAGCCTCATAGGAGCGACATATCGTCAACACATCCTTAAGAGAAGAGGAAGAGTCGAGGGAGGTGAGGCGTTGGACAAGTTCCTCGTCCTTAACACCCATCAGGATCACCTGCTTCAACTGGGTCTCCTCGCACTGCTGGTGGTGGCCTGGACATATATCTACCTCTTCCGAGGCTCTCTTAAGACGCACGTAAAAGGCATCAAAAGACTCACCCTCCAACTGTCTGCAGCTAAACAATTCCCTCCTGCGCAGAGCTTCATTCTGCTGTCCTTTGATGTGCCGTTGTAGAACGTCCAGTACCTCCTCTACAGACAGCGAAGAGGTTGGGGGTACCTGCAACGTATGTTCCAAGACACGCTGAATTTCCAAGGACAGGCACATGCGCAGCTCGATGAGTTGTTTAGGCTATGACAAACTCTGGAGATCCACCATTGTAGAATAATCAGTCCACCGTCGCCGCCATTCACGAAAAGTCTGGAAAGTCTCATCAGGCTTCAAGATGGGCGGCGTTTGAGCTGCTGCCTTAGGTGGGGCTGGGGGGTGTGAAGGAAGCATGGATGAGGTATCTGAACCAGTCAGTACCGAGGCAGTGTTAGAGCCAGGGGCTTGGTTAACAGTGAGGCGAGATATCAAGGCTTCAAACCGTTCACTGTCTTCCAATCTCCGTTGGTGGTCTCGTTCTGCCTCTGCTTGCCTTCTGTGCTCATCCGCCAAACGTCTGTGAGCTTCATCCTCGCGTTTCTCATCTCTCATAAACTTCAGTAAAGCAATTATCTCTGGAGACAACGCTGAATATTGAGGTGAGGGACTGCGCGATGTGGGGGCTGGAGCGTCGTGGCCGGCCTGGTCATCCGTCTCTGCGGGGCTATCACCCGCCTGGCTCATCCAGACGCTGGGTCCACGGCTACGTAAGGCGTGAGACATAACTACTTCCTCTGTGTACTATGTCTTAAATCAGTGTTGACCGGTCAGCCCGTCGTATCAACAAGATTTCAGACAAAAATGAATTAAATACACAGATAAGTAGGTTATATATATAAAATATATATAAGAAGCCGCGCGGTCAGCGAGTGTTAGTACGTGTGTGTGTGGTGTCCCGGGCGGGTAGAGAGTCTCGCCCCAGCTGTGAGGGGGGGGTGGAGGCGGCGCTGTGAGGGGGTGGGGGGAGAGGCGCGGCGACTCCCAGTCAGCCCAGTTACCCTCAGAACGCGGTCAGAGACGGGTGCACTGAACTCTACTCCTTACAAATGCCCAGAACGTGCCGTATACCTTGGGAATCCTTTAGAACAAGGTCACACATGAATGGCACGAAACACACAATGCACTAAACACTTCACAGAAAATCACTGTCACTGACACTGCTCAAAGTTGCTGAGATTCTTCGAGGAGAGCTGACGCGCGGGAGTTGACCCAAGCGAGAGTCCAAGCCAGTTTTCTACAAACTTTGCACTATCACTCGTAATTATCCAGTAAGATCGGATCACTGCGCCATGTTAGGTTCTGAATAATAAGTTCTATATACAGGAGAGAACACAAACACCTGTATAGTTTTGTAGGTTCGGTTTACTGGATAAGAGTATGTACACAGAGGGAAGCAGTGGTCTCCCTGGCTAAGCTCCTTGTCAACTGCTATAGGCGACGTATGGCAAGTGTTACATTAGCAGCTTCCATACGTCGCCAGGCACATTAATTAAGCGTGTGGGATATGGTAATAACATTGCCACACGCTGCTAGTTAGGCTGAATAAATAATACATAAATGGAGCACATACATAATATACATACATGATATATAATCCAGCATGCATAATATACATGCAGAGTTGAAGGAGTTACGTCACAACCCTCCACCTGGCCATCACAGGGTGAGCCCTTCAGTAATTCATCACTGCCACACACGGATTAAAGGGATCACACCAAGAAAATTAAATAAACCACTTGGAAAGTTACAAGTCACATCAAAATGCTTCGCAACACAAAGGCTGTCGGTCGGTCGGTCGGTCGGTCGGTCGGCTGGTTGGTTGGTTGGTTGGTGGGTTGGTTGGTTGGTCAGTTGGTTGGTTGGTCGCAACATAAGAGATTCAGTTAGAGATATAAGCACTAAAGACT
This sequence comes from Homarus gammarus, assembly GCA_958450375.1. Lineage (NCBI taxonomy): Eukaryota > Metazoa > Arthropoda > Malacostraca > Decapoda > Nephropidae > Homarus > Homarus gammarus. The sequence goes on along the minus strand of CAUDMG010003879.1, from coordinate 14,789 downwards.
CACTCCACAACCTTACGACCAACTCATTAAGGGAGACACCGTATAAACCCTTACCTTCATGCTAACTGAAGTGACGACATAAATACCTAACAAGGACAATGTCACTCTACTTAGTATGATGATTTAATACATCAAGTAGGGTGATCTTATCCTCCGTGAACGAGGCGATAATCCATGAACAAAGACATGTAAATCCTTGAAGAACGATGGATAATCCTTAACACACAAGGATAACTCTATGAATAATTGCAGTCTAATCCCCGGAATACATTGGGTGAAACTCCCACCTAAGATTATATCATATCATTTATTTAACGACTTTTAACTGTGGGTGGGAGAGCACAGGATCCTCTCTTAAACTACTGCTTATAAGACTCGTTACTTCCTTCTGTCAGTACTGCCGAAGGTCTGCCAGTAATGCTCAAGGGTAGTGTGGCCTGCTAGTACTTGAAACATTTAGTAAACAAATTCTATAACTCTCATTGAAATAAATATGTTTCTTCGTAATATTAATGGTGAAATCTGCAGCTAACGAGAATATATTTTCCTATTTTCAACAAGCGTCTATGTTTTTTTCATATCCAAATTGCAAAAGAATATCTATATATTTTCCTCATTTTCTTATAATTCTTTCTTCATGTCCTCATTATTCTCCTCCTTTTCCTTCCCCTTCCTTTCCTTTCACTTTTATCTCTCTCTCTTCTTGGGTTCATCATTAATCACACTTATAAAAACATATTATCCTTCCTCGCTTCAATTCCCTTTTCTTTTTGTATTTTTCTCTCCGCCTCCTCATTTCTCCTTCCGGTCTTTCCTTTATCTCTTCCATCTCTCCCCGTATCCTCTTTTACTAATGCCCCAAAAAACTCCCCCCCCTGTCCTTCCTACCTTCACTCTCTCCCTATCTTTCTATTTTTTTCTTTTCCTTTAAATACTTCCCTTCCGCTTTTCACCCATATCTTCCTTCTCCTTCCTCCCTCATCTTCCTTCTCCTTCCTCCCTCATCTTCCTTCTCCTTCCTCCCTCATCTTCCTTCTCCTTCCTCCCTCATCTTCCTTCTCCTCCCTCCCTCATCTTCCTTCTCCTCCCTCCCTCATCTTCCTTCTCCTCCCTCCCTCATCTTCCTTCTCCTTCCTCCCTCATCTTCCTTCTCCTTCCTCCCTCATCTTCCTTCTCCTCCCTCCCTCATCTTCCTTCTCCTCCCTCCCTCATCTTCCTTCTCCTTCCTCCCTCATCTTCCTTCTCCTTCCTCCCTCATCTTCCTTCTCCTCCCTCCCTCATCTTCCTTCTCCTCCCTCCCTCATCTTCCTTCTCCTTCCTCCCTCATCTTCCTTCTCCTTCCTCCCTCATCTTCCTTCTCCTTCCTCCCTCATCTTCCTTCTCCTTCCTCCCTCATCTTCCTTCTCCTTCCTCCCTCATCTTCCTTCTCCTTCCTCCCTCATCTTCCTTCTCCTTCCTCCCTCATCTTCCTTCTCCTTCCTCCCTCATCTTCCTTCTCCATCCTCCCTCATCTTCCTTCTCCTTCCTCCCTCATCTTCCTTCTCCTTCCTCCGTATCTTACTTTTCTATCTCCTCTCCTCCTACCCTGAACAACCTTGACCTCCAGATTCTTCCTCTCACAGAACACCAACAATTGAGACATTAGAGAGACATCAACACCTCCTAAGAGACAAACAGAGACGATGATGAGATGCGAGATGATGCAAGAGGACTGTACATTAAGAGACAGAGATAGAAAATGTTGAGACAGGGGAGACAGTAATGCCTAACACTATAACAATTAGACAGATTGAATTTATACAGTATAGCTAAGGTGTTATAGTTAGTTGTCTCTACACCTTGTCTTACACTATAGACAATATAGTCGCTACTGATCTCTCTCTCTCTCTCTCTCTCTCTCTCTCTCTCTCTCTCTCTCTCTCTCTCTCTCTCTCTCTCTCTCTCTCTCATGTTCAGAGTTATGCAGTAATACTTTCTGTACCTCGAGCATAAAACACTCAACCAAGTATAATGACAAGACACCCCCGCCCCCCCCCCCCCCCCCCCACACAGTGACCATGGTAGCATCACCACCACCCGCCTCACTATCATATGAACCTCTACCTGGCGTTTATGCCCCACAAACACCAGGTACTGTCAGGTCCAGCCGTACGAGGCCCTGAATGCTACCAAATTTACGTCGGGTAGAGAAACTTAACACCTGGGGATAAAGACCAATGTTAATGGGTTATGTTGGGGGCGGTCGATGGGGGATGGTCTCAACTAATATTTCTTTAAGGATAAAAATCCCTGTGGATAAAATCTCAGCGGATAGGATACCCAAGTGAAGGGAATCCTACCGAGGGAAAGCATCGCTGCATATTATCCCCAGTCAAGGCAAACTCTCAGAAGGGATGCTCTATATAGGTTTCAAGAGGAGCTTATAGTATTTATTCCTAGTGGAGAAAATGCCAGATTGAGAGAGAGAGAGAGAGAGAGAGAGAGAGAGAGAGAGAGAGAGAGAGAGAGAGAGAGAGAGAGAGAATAACACAATAAGCATAAAACTGTTTTCTTTCCTCTCTCCTCTCTACTTTGTCTCCCCACTTTCATCACTCCCCTCTTTCCTATCTCTCTCCCCACTTCCCTCTCTCCATTCTCCTCGCCTGCCTTTTTCCCCTCCCCTTTACCCTCTGTTCCGTGCAATTTCCCCTCGCCCAACCTCTCTCTCTCTCTCCTATTTGTCCTCCCTCCTCCTCACTCTCTCCCCTTCCCCTCCCTCTTCTTTCATCCTTCCCTCCTTAACACTTCCCATAACAACTGTGCATGTTCAACAGTGATGTAACAATGACAGGAAAATCTATTTCACTCATGCATAAGAAAACAAATTGACGCAGAATTCACACGATGATGGGAGGGGAGGGGAGGGGAAGGGAGGGGGGAGGGGAAGGGAGGGGGGAGAGGAGGGGGGAGGGGAGGGGGGCGGGGAGGGGGGAGGGGAGGGGAGGGGAGGGGAAGGGAGGGGAAGGGAAGGGAAGGGAGGGGAAGGGAGGGGAGAGGTGTAATATCTTGCCACACCATAAACAGTCGACTTATTCAACTTCTTAGATGGAAAATTCACCAAACTCAACACATTAAACCTACTATTTTTCCCAATTTCTTCTTTGAGTACATATTTTTCCAGGGATGAAAACACACAATTCGCCTCGCAAATAACTCAGTCTCAACCTATTCCAACTTCATTGAACACAAGAGATGAAACTTACCTTCAGATTTTACTAATAGAAACTAGAACATTTTCCCCAATATCTAGAACAATTATAAAGAGTTCTATATAATTTCTGATCGTTGTGGATAAGTGTAATTACCAACATCATTACGTGTTTTAAAGACTTCAGCTGTATGTCTACACTGTCTTCAGTATGTATATTGTTTGTACAGTACGTGCTGAATCATTGTGAACATGTAATACGATTTTACTAAATATCTATCTGAACAACGATGTATGTATGTATGTATCCAGGCACTTTAGCTTAACTCTCAGCTCACAGCGTAAGGAATGTTTGCTGCCTCACCGACTCAAACACGAGACGTTTTTCTTCACTCTGGGGACACGAGATGAGATCATTTACCCTATCGAAGCCCGCAAGTGAGGAACATTTTCCCACCTAATGTGTGTAAACTTTCTCACACTTTCTCACTTTAAACAACAGAGCGAGAGAGACGGTGGGTGTGTGTGTGTGTGTGTGTGTGTGTGTGTGTGTGTGTGTGTGTGTGTAAACTTAACAATAATAAATTAAAGTACCACGTCAGATAATTACGTCAAGAAACAAACAGAAGTTAAATTTCAAGAGACAAATGAGATCCAATGAGCGAAAAACTATTTAAAAACTAAAATGTAAAGTTTCACGAATTGTCATAAAAAATAAAGAGATGATTGATAATAACTAGAGATCCATGAAATTAGATCCAATCAGAGTAGACATTGAATTATGAACAGCGACCGACAACATTTTTAGGGGACCTTAAATCTAGCGATTAAAGTTATCTTAAACTGAGTGATGATAACCCTACCATACAGTACATCATATGAGTAACAATACATACACAACAAGACAAAGACATCATACACAGGAGCGGCCTCGTTATACACCATACACAACACTGTATACTCGTACTATACTGTACACTAGGGAGTGACAGTTTGGCAAAAGTTTTCAAAATCAAGTGGCTTGGGTTGGATTATTTGTCTATCGGCCACGCTGGTTCCGAATGTGTTTGAATCTTTAACATCAGTGCATTAGAAGGTTTGTGGATACTTTTCGGTTCGACATAAAAAAAAACAAGAATAATGGTAGACATTCTTTATTATTGGCATGTATGCTTCAATTTAGCAGCAGCACACTAGCACAGTTGGCACACTAACATTGGCTGTCCCCACAGTGTCCCCTCAGTCCCAGTGTCCCCACAGTCTAGCACTGGTAGCTCTCTTTCTTAGCCCTCCGCTTGTTTTTCTTCCTGGCCTCCAGCTTGTTCCAGGTGACCTGGCCCTGCTGCCAGGCAGAGCTGGCCACGTCTGCTGCCTCCGTGGTGAGCTTCACTCCTCTTTCCAGTGCGGTGGTGGTGCAGGGCAGACCTGGCTCACTGTACGGTTCCTCCAGAAATTGCTCCAGTTCCTGGTCACTGTGCTGGAACAGGATGGGAGGGGAGGAGCTGGCCTTCTGCAGATCAACCAACTCTGACAGCTTGGTGGCAGCCAGATTCAGTTGAGGGTTCCTCACTTTCCTCACTGTCTTTCTCCTGTGCCTTTTTTCCTTCTTCCTCAGCTGCTTGATGATGTTTAGGGCCAACTCCCTCTCACTCTTGTCCATGGAGGCCAGCAGTGAGACCATCACCACCTCGTGCTGGCCGAAGTAGCCGTTGAACTGGAAGTATGGAGTAAGCAGCTCCACTTCCTCCAGGGTGCAGTACGTCCTCACCCGGTTGATGATGGCGAGGAGGTGGCGTGGGCCCTCCAGTAGCAGATTCCTCTGCCTGATCTCCAGGAAGGAGGGCACGTACATAAGGATGATGAAGGAGGTCATCCGTCTCTGTGACTCGCTGGGGGAGGTGGTGCTCATGTAGGCCCTCAGCTCCCTGCTCTCCGTGTTTTGCCATCTGGCGTTGGTCATGGCTCCGGCCCGTGCCCTGGCCCATCTCTCCTCAATGTGCCGGACTCCACCGTCTTGGCCATCTCCAACAGATACCGGGTGTCCCAGCTGAACTCCTCCCAGACGACGGAAGGGATGGCATCCAGGAGAGACCTGAGGTAGGTATTGGTGACGGCCTGGAATTCAACCACCGGAAGGTCCCACACGTTGCCGGTCAGCTTCCGAGCCTCCTCACCACTCCAGGAGGCGGGACCAGTGGTTGGGCCAGCGTAATGGTTGAATAGATGGCCGAAGAGCTTCTCCAGACTGTGGATCAGGCAGTGGATGTGGAGGAGAGGCCGTCCCAACAGCCTTTCAAACTCGGCGATGAAACCGTGATTATAGCCACTCATTTTGTTGCAACCGTCGCTAAGGACAACCAGGAGGTCGGTGGTGTCAATACCGCGCTCCTCCAGGAAGGCCAGCAGGCTGGTGGCCAGGTCTACCCCCTTTCCCCCCACCGGGACCAGGTGACCAAGGAACTCCTCACCAGGGAAGCCGATCACTGCACAGTCTTCCCTCTTTTCCATGGCGAATCTCTTGTGGTTCTTCTCACCTACACCAGTCACTATCTTGTTCTCATTGATCCTCTCATCTACCATGAGACCTCTGACCTTGAATCCCCTGAACTTTTCTTTTTTCTGTTCTCGTGACCTCTTCCTGACTCTCTCCACTTTCTTCCAGTTAGTCACTTTAGACTTGTCCCCTTCAGTTATGATGTTGTCTGCAGCTCTGATGGTGTTTGCGATGTGAGCCACTGCATCATTGGATACCTTGAACCTGTCAGCAGTTTCTCCGATCCTGTCCTCGGCTTCTTTCTCCCTTTTCCTTTTCTCTGATCTTGCTCCCCTGTCGACCGTAGCCTTGAACTCATTGTCATTGACATCCTTATAATCACTATCTTCTTCCTGAGCACTGTCATCCACTGCCGACACTTTACACGACATCCTCTCCATCTCCTCCTTACTCTTTGACCTCATCTTCTCAGTTTTCCTCTCTTCCTCAGCCCTTTTCTTAGCCCTCTTCGCTTCCTTCTCCATCTCTTCTTTCAGCTTGGCAGTCACAATTTTGTCAACGCCATCAATGCAGCCCTCCCTTCCCGGTTTCCTCTGGGCTGCCAGGAAGCTTTTCTCTCGTTCGTGCACTTTGCTGTCGTCTGCCACATCAAACAACTTCTCAGCTATATCCTCGAACCTCATCTTCAGCTTCCCGTTCTTCGTTTTCTTCCTTTTCTGTTTCTGTCCATTTCCCTTCATCATCATCGTCTCCCTCCGCATCCTCCACAGGTCGTGGACTCTCATTTTCACCCTGATTTCAGAGATAGTGGGGACAGTGGCCTTCCTATACACATCCAGTTGTGTTCTGACCTCACTCAGTTGTGTTCTGACCTCACAAGGGGAAAGGTCACGGCAGGGTTAGCTCCGGAGGGATAATTATCAGATATGGCCAGAGCTAGGTGCGGTCTTGGGTATGAGAGTTTGTTGACCAAACTGGAGTGGTCCACTGAAGAATTGGCGAAGGCCAAGTTGGAGAACTTGAAATTAAGGGAAGAGCTGGCGATGTTAAAAGGAGAGGCTGGACGAGTAAAGCCAGTGGCTGACGAAAAATCAAGCAAGTGGAAAATTGTGAGTAGTGGTAGGACCAAGCTGGTGGTAAAGAAGCACACGAAGGATACGACAACAACGACAACAACAACTAAGTGTACCAACCCGTTCAGTCCCTTGATAGACGAATTGGACGTTAGTACAGTCAGGGGCAGGGATGACAAGGAAGGTATAAAAACTTTAATTGTTGGTGACTCACAGGTAAGGTACATGGACAGGGCCTTTTGTGGTAAAAACAAAAATAGGATGAGGGTGTGTTTGCCAGGAGCTGGTGTGGGGGATATAATTGACAGGATGGACAATATCTTGTCTGGTAATGGGAACAAACCCATTATCTGCCTCAGTGCAGGAGGCAATGATATTGGCCGATGTAGGAGCGAGGAGCTTCTTGATAAGTTCAAGGCAGCCATAGATCGTATTAGGACTAAGGGAGGGATCCCTATCATATGCGGTGTCCTGCCTAGAAGGAGAGTTGGCAGTGAATGGTTGTCAAGGGCAGTTGGTGTTAACGACCGTCTTGACAGATATTGCAAGTCAATATCAGTCCCATTCATTGACAACTGGGACAACTTCTATGGCAGAAGGGACCTTTATGCTAGGGATGGGGTGCACCTGTCTAGGGATGGAGTAGCAACCCTGGCTGGGGCTCTAGAGGGGGCAGTTCAAAAGATATCGAAGTCTTTAAACTGCTAAGAGAACATAGGGGCATGGGGGTGGAGGAGACTGCAGTGGGAGCGGGTAAACAAGGCGAAAGATTACAGGGAAATAGTGTTAGGAATGATGACATAACTAAATTAGACAGGGAGTTTAAAACTAAACGCGGTAAGGGGAGGACTCAGAACACGACTAACTTAAATGTATATTACGCGAACAGTAGAAGTATGAGAAACAAAATGGATGATATTAGGGCCTTGGTATGTACCGAAGAAATCGATATAATTGCATTCACTGAAACATGGATCAACCTAGACACACGTGAATTACCAGTCGAATACCAAATTGCGGGTTACAAACTGTTCCATACCGATAGGCAGACCAGGAAAGGAGGCGGAGTAGCAATCTATGTTAGGGATAATCTGAAGTGTGAAATAAATAAGGAAATAAAAACTGAGAGGAATACAGAAACAATTTGGATAGAATTAAGCGACGGTCGGGAAAAATTAATCACAGGAGTAATATATAGACCCCCCAATCTTGATAGCGTCAATGAGCGACTTATCTGGGATGAAATGTGCAGGGCTTCCATACACAACAAAGTCTGTATAGTAGGCGACTTTAACCTTGGCCAAATAGATTGGACCGACCTTACGGGTAACTCAGAATCAGAGGACTTTCTCGAGACGATCCAGGACTGTTTCCTAAGTCAACATATAACCGAACCCACACGGGGTAATAATATATTGGATTTAATTTTGTCAAACAGAGAAAACCTCATTAGCAATGTCGAGGTAGGGAACGAACTTGCAAACAGCGATCACAAAGAAATTCGATTCCAGTTAGATTTTCAGGGCAGACGTAAGGAAAATTCCACTAAAGTACCAGATTTCAGAAGGGCAAACTTTGACAGTTTAAAGAGGCAGCTGAGAGAGGGGGTGTCGCGCTTGGCCGTGAACCTGACAGATGACACAAACCTGATAACGAGATCTGAGACTGCCGAGTTCCACGACAATTTAAATAGTGAGTTACTTAATGCACAAAGGCAGAACATACCATACAAAAAACTCAGATCAAACAACAATGACCCTAAATGGATAAATAATTATTTAAAGAACATCATTGGCCAAAGGAAGGCTATAGGTAGAAGGATAAATCGTGGCGAAATTCACCTCCGGGACTATTATAGGGTATTGGCGAGTAGGGTTAAAACCGAGATAAGGAAAGCAAAGAGGAATAATGAGGTAAGGATAGCAAGGGAGGCAAAGACAAACCCCAAAGGATTCTACCAAATGTATCAAACTAAAACACGAGAAAAGATTGGACCAATACGGTCAGACTCCGGCGAGCTCACTGATAACGACGGAGAAATGAGCAATAATTTGAATAAATATTTTTCAACAGTTTTCACCACCGAAAATTTAAACATGATACCCGAGGCACCGACTCTATTCAGAGATAGTGAAGAAAACAAATTACGTGAGATAGTAGTGACTAGTAACGATGTTAGTAAGCAAATAGACAAACTAAAGCCTAATAAGTCACCTGGTCCCGATGAGATATTTGCCAGAGTATTAAAGGAATGTAAGGAAGAGCTTAGTATGCCCTTAGCAAAGTTGTTTAACATGTCCTTAAAAACAGGTGTAGTACCAGAATCCTGGAGGATAGCGAATGTAATACCGATCTTCAAGAAGGGGGATAGATCACTATCCTCTAACTACCGCCCAATCAGTCTAACATCAATAGTAGGCAAATTACTGGAAGCAATCATTTCAAACTCTATTCGAAATCACCAGGAGAAGCACCGATTGATCAATGATTCCCAGCATGGCTTCACAAGCGGACGTTCTTGCCTAACTAATCTATTAACATTCTTTTCATCAGTTTTCGAATCAGTGGACGAGGGGCACAATTATGATGTGGTATATCTCGACTTTAGCAAAGCCTTCGACAGAGTACCCCACGAAAGACTAATTAGAAAGGTAGAAGCTCATGGCATCAAAGGTGACATCCTTAAATGGATTAGGGCGTGGTTACAGGACAGGAAACAGCGAGTGAGCATTAACGGCACTAAGTCCCATTGGAGCAACGTCACAAGTGGAGTTCCCCAAGGCTCAGTACTTGGACCATTATTGTTTATTATATACATAAACGACATAGATATCGGCATAGACAGCAACATAAGTAAATTTGCTGATGATACTAAAATAGGACGTGTTATCAAATCTGACGAGGACTCGGCAAAACTACAGGAGGATCTAAACAAATTTTTCGAATGGTCTGAAAAATGGCAGATGAAATTCAACATCGACAAATGTAAAGTACTCAGTATAGGAAATGTAAACAGGGAAACCAGATACCAGATGAACAACGATGCCATAGAGAAATCCGACTGCGAGAGAGATTTAGGAGTAATGATAAGTAGGAACCTTAAGCCAAGTAAACAATGTGTTTTTGCTCGTAACAAGGCTAATAAAGTACTTGGGTTCATACAAAGGAGTGTTAGTTACAAGACTAGCGAGGTCATCCTAAAACTGTATCTTGCTCTTGTGAGACCACACCTGGATTACGCAGTCCAGTTCTGGTCACCGTATTACAGAATGGATATAGAATCCTTGGAAAGAATTCAGAGGAGAATGACAAGACTAATCCCGGGCATTAGGAACCTTGAGTATAGAGACAGGTTAAAGCATCTTAATTTGCACTCCCTTGAGAGACATAGAGCGAGGGGCGACCTGATAGAGGTGTATAAGTGGAAGGCAGGGCTAAACAAAGGGGACATTACAAAGGTACTCAAATTATCCAACCAGGAGCGAACTCGTAACAATGGTTTTAAATTGGACAAATTTAGATTTAGGCGTGAAATAGGTAAACACTGGTTTGGAAACAGAGTAGTGGATGAATGGAACAAGTTACCAAATATCATCATTAACTCGAATACGCTGAATTGCTTCAAACATAGGTTGGATGCTCATATGAGCAATAGGGGTTGGGTGTAAACGGGACTGCCCAGTATGGGCCAATAGGCCCGCTGCAGTTTCCTCCATTCTTATGTTCTTATGTTCTTATGTTCTCAGTCACCTTGTTGGTGGCATCCATATAATCAAAAGCATTTGTTCTTCTCCTTAACCTCTCGTTTTCTGCTTCATAAGCCAGGGCACTTCCAACTTCCTTGTTCAGAGGCAACTTGTTAGATGGCAGAGGCATCCGAACCCCGAACACCTTATCGTTACCCTGGCGCAGCTGAGTGTTGCTAATCTTAGGACGACCTATCTTGGTGGCGGCCCTTTGAACTAACTGCAAAACAACACAGAAAAAACAACTTTCAGCACTTCAATATCACCACCTATTGAACAATATTTTATTCAAAAGTACGGACTGAGATTTTGTCCTTAACTGTCCAAGTCAAGCTACTTGGGCTGAATTCGTTGATCAGTCCTGGGACGAATATTACCAACGGTGTGAATAGATTCCGTGGAATAAATTCAGGGCATTCCCGTCCAGGGAGCCTCAACAAACTCTGTAAATATTGCCATTGGCCTGCCATTGGCACATATACGGACTTTGGTAATGTTCCATGAGCGGGAATGTCCTGAATTCATTCCACGGAATCTATCCACGCCGTTGGTAATATTGGGCCCTGGTTTTCGAAATATACGTATGTGGTGACTTGCAGCAAAAATATCGGCATAATTTGTAGGGCATTGAGTTGTAAAACAATATCATATTATGAACCAGTGTACACAGTAGTCGAATAATCCAATTCAATAACTTGATTTTAACAGGTTGTGCCACATTGCCAGTCCCTTTATTATTTACAGTTTTTTCGCGTTTTTCATGCCAAACCCAAAAGTATCCACAAACCTTCTAATGCAATGATGTAAAAAACTCAAACATATTCGGAATTAGCGTGGCCGATAGACAAATAATCCAACCCAAGCAATTAGATTTTGAAAACTTTTGCCAAACTGTCACTCCCTACTGTACACTGGTGTATAAAGAAAATGTTGTTGACTCTTTTTAGTTTATAAAATAGAAATAAACAACTTGAGATAAATAAAACTGTGACCCGTTTTCACAGCCATACCTCGCTCACCGGGCCAGACACTATACCTACGGCCAAACTTAACTTAACCCATCCCAACCCAACCCAACCCAACCCAACCCAACTTAACTTAACCCAACTTAACCCAACTTAACTTAACTTAACTTAACCTAACCTAACCTAACCTAACCTAACCTAACCTAACCTAACCTAACTTAACCTAACCTAACCTAACAATCAAGTGGTGATATTTATAAACTACATTCCCGATGAACTTCAAAATAAATCGTAACTTAATTATTTTGGGTGTAAGAAATAACCAAAAACAATTTACGGACAAAACGTTGATGTATTGAAGTAAAAGTTCGTAATTATGGGGGAAATTGTCCAATATATAAAGGTAAGATTTAGTAATGAGTAAAGATCCTATGCACGAATATGTAAAACCTGAAATATTAATTAGAAAAAGATTTGACTTAATGTGACTCCTAAGTACGTAGAGAAATAAGTGTAAGAGAATGAGTAGAACAAAATAACAATACGCAGGGGAGGGGGGGGGGGGTTTAACTTATAAGTGATAAATGACCAACACGATAAAGATACAACTAACATGTAATACACAGAATAGGAGGGAGGTGTACATGGTTTATGACAAGAAGGTTCACTACCTCTGCTGTTTACCTACCTACACACACACCCACACACACACACACACACACACTCCGGCACCATATGAAATTTTCGTTTTTAAATACATAACATCATTACCTGGGCGAAACAATTTGGTGGTCTGGCCAAAGGAATTAAGAATAATGGAACATGCATTACAATACTCGAAGATAAAATTACTTCGTTAGTAATTACGTTACCTGGTGGTGTTAACGACCAATTGACACGCAAACGTAATTAACAGGATAACAAGGCGGGAACATGTTCTACTCTGGTTTATTTTCAGATTACTGTTGATATGTGTAGTGAAGTGGGAGGATCTTACAGTAAGGTGAAGATTGTTAGTCCTCCTTATTACGCGCACACACACACACACACACACACACACACACTTGATGTTACGTAACTATTTTGTTAATTATTTCTCAATAGTTTATACATATTTAACAACATAAGGGGAACTATCGTACAAAGATATATAACTGGTGTTTAATTCAGAAGTTTCCAAGAGTTATGTCAGATCATGAGAGAGAGAGAGAGAGAGAGAGAGAGAGAGAGAGAGAGAGAGAGAGAGAGAGAGAGACGTGTATCTAACTCCGTTTTACCTCAGAGAGAGAGTCTTTCTGTGTCACGTGATGGTAAACATGTTATATAAGGTTAGGAAAGCTGAAATACTTATTAAAGTGATATGTGATAAAAAACGTTGATTAATCAGCTATGTTATTCAGAAACACATAAATAATGTGTAGCGATAAACATACACAAAAACTATATATTTTCTTTTATTGGTGATATGTCGTTATATAGACAATGTGATCGTATAATATGTCGTAATATAACACTGTAATCGTTTAATATGTCGTAATATAACACTGTAATCGTTTAATATGTCGTAATATAACACTGTAATCGTTTAATATGTCGTAATATAACCACAGTGTAATAGTTTAAAATTTATGAAAACTTAATACCTTAATTCAGCCAAATGCCATAAGAGAGACGAGACCTGTCAGACAATAAGCCTGATTGAATGATTTCCTCAGTAACATACAAGTGAACCAAACTTGGGTACTACACAACTACAGTATCACTCAATGACTTATTTTACACTATATCTACTTCCACTTAACATTTCTATATCAGTTCAACAACCATCACTCAACCTTGTTCCATTTTATGTAAAGTTCGTTAATCAATAAGAGGAATTATTATCACAACACAAGCATTCATTAATCAGTCTCCATTGCGAATCATTTTGCTGGGGTGTGTGGGAGGATTACGCTGGATAATAACTTTAGTGTTTTGTATATCCAGAAGAATCTTAACTCCAGCTTACTCCAACTAATAACTAACCTAATCTAACACAACCTAACCTAATCTAATCTAACCTAACCTGAAAAATCTCCACAACTTACTCCAACTAATAACTAACCAAACATAAGCTAACATAATGACAGACAGACAGACAGACAGACAGACAGACAGACAGACACACACACACAGACAGACACACACACACACACACACACACACACACACACACACACACGTCAGTGAAGTTGTCAAATCCTCCAGTTTCCGTCTCCACCTCCTCCGCCGACTCAAGCCCCTCGGAGTTCCTGCACCCGAGCTCCTCAGTGTTTACACAACATTCATACTTCCCAAGCTCACCTATGCCTCCCCCACCTGGTCTTCCTCCCTAAATGCCACACAACGTAAGCACCTAGAAAAAGTGCAAAAGAGGGCATGCAAGATTATTTTCTCCCCTTCCTACTCCACATATCAAGAAGCGCTCAACACACTGACCCTTTCGACTCTCACCCACCATCACCACGACCTCATCTGCAAATTTGGTAAGAAGCTTCTACACCATCCTCGACACCGGCTCCTACTACCACCTGAGATCCCAAGTCCGAGAATTGCTGTTCGACACCACAACCGCATCCAGCCCATACGTGCACGAACTGATCGCTATAAGAACAGCCCAGTCCCAACCATTGTAAAAATTATCAATAACTTGTAATAAACCAGTGTATTCACTCCCAGTAAACACTACTCCTTGCCCTGTCACTATGTTGAAATGAACTGTAGTTTGAGCTTTTCCCCATCTAGTTATTATATGTCTTATTTGTGTCACTTATGTTACTTGTATATTATTTGTTATTCGAAACCCATTCCCCAAATATGTAACTGTATATTTTCAGCCTTCTGGCTGCCAAGCTCTTTCAATAAACCGTTAATTATTATTATTATTATTATTATTATTATCAAACCATAAATATGTTATATGGAACATAAATATAACTTCCAAAATCACTCTCATATACTTCCTAACCGCGGCCTGACGAAATAGTACACCTGTAACGTTCTGTCAGGGCTCAGATCGAGGCTCCTCCTTACTGATCATCTATACGTGTGTGTGAGTGTGAGATGTTTCCTAGTAAGTAATAAAAAAGGCGGGGATCCGCTTTTGAATTTTGCCACATACAGCGGCTAGTTTATTGTGCACCCATATTCATCCCGTGAACGGTAGCGTAGGCAGATTATAGTTAAACAGTAGAAGTCAGAATATTATGGCACTGAATGTTAAAAACAATGTATTTCCAAAAAATTATTTGTTTAGTTCTGTAGAGTACATCGCCCTCTCCCTCA
>CAUDMG010003878.1:17500-22933 GCA_958450375.1 Homarus gammarus | reverse complement strand
ATTACACTGGTCAACAAAGTTTTTGTTGCATTGCTATAAACACTTGATTCTACCTAATTTGGGTGTGCTGATCTCATATCTGAAGTTAGTTTCTTTCTGTAAGCTCTAGTTTTTTTGCAATCAAGGTATTTTGAAATTTCAAAATTTCGTCTTCGTCTTATTGACCTCGTCGTCTATCTTGAAAAATATGTCATTAAACTGTCATTAAATTAGCTGGGTAATAAACAATAAAATATTACATATTCTAAATTTATTCAACAACACAATTTGAAACATGTTCCATCTAAAACAAAGGTTGAAATTTGTATAAAACTCATTGTTAGGTAAGAAAGTTGTTACTATGAGGAGACAAAGCCCAATCACATTTTAGCCAGGTAGGAATTTGCGCTTGAAGCTCTTGCGTTTGTGAAATGTCTCAGGGCACTCTCGTTTAATGCTCCAGCAGTAGTCTGCCATCATATGTTTGTCCCATCTCCCTTGGTAGCGGTCTTCCATGGTCTTGAGATCCTGATGAAACCGCTCGCCTTGCTCGTCACTTACTGCCCCTAGGTTCTCAGGGAATCTATCAAGATGACTATATAGGAAATGGAGTTTGACACTCATATTGCATCCAAGGTCATGAAAGGCTGACAACATGGTTGCTACAAGGGTTTCATAGTTGTCAGCCTTTTTATTACCAAGAAAGTTTTCCATTACCGCCACAAATGAAAGCCATGCACCCCTTTCCTTGTCGTCCATCTTTCTGACAAAGTCTTGATCACGTACAAGTGCACGAATTTGTGGTCCATCAAACACACCTGCCTTTATCTTCTCAAATGACAAAGCAGGGTGAGCAGAGACTATGTGTTGGAAGCATTCACCATCAGTATTTAATGCTCTGACAAACTGTTTCATCAGGCCCAGCTTGATATGGAGAGGAGGAAATATGATCTTTTCTCGACTGACGATTGGATCATTGACAATGTTTGGCATACCAGCTTCCAGAGTCTCACGTAAGGGCCACTCCTTCAGGTTCCAATGCCTGTCTCTAGCTCGGCTGTCCCACATGCAAAGAAAGCAGGGATACTTTGTAAATCCTCTTTGTTGGCCAAGAAGGAAGTTCACCATTTTGAGGTCAACACAAATTGTCCAGTTGTGCTCATGGTATTTTAGCAGGTGAATCACAGTTTTAATGTCATTATACTCCTCTCGTAAGCACACAGAATGACCCACTGGAACAGCTGCATAGACATTACCATTATGTAGTAGCACACACTTCAGGCTACGCTTACAACTATCTAGAAATAATCGCCAGTCATTTGGACTATACAATGGAATCCCTAATTCCTGGAGAAGACCCGGGATATTATGACAGTAAACAAACTTATTCTCCTCTGTAAAGAATGGCACAAAATCCTGTTCCCGCTTTCTGAAGTCTGAAACTTTTGTGGTCTGGTTCAGTAGAGCCTTTTCTTGCAACCTAGAAGCTAGAACTTCTGCTGCATTTTTGGAGAGACCCAAATCACGCACAAGGTCATTCAGCTCTGGCTGACTAAACTTCTGAGGGGTTGATGACTCTGGTGTACCATCAGAAGAATCGTCGGAATCTGCAAGTATTTCTTGAGTTTCATGTTCACTCTCTTGGTCTTTGTCGCTTCCCTCCTCTTCAGCTGGAGACAACCCATTAAAAACTGGAACTGGTAGCTCATCAGAGTGCAAAGTAGGTCGAATTGCTGAAGGGATACTAGGATACGATATTTTATGTCTGTTTTTCTTGCCAACACCCTTCGTATTGATCAGACAAAAATAGCAGTCAGTTGTGTGGTCCTTCGGTTCTCGCCAGGTCATGGGAATTCCGAACGGTAAGCCCTTACGTTTTCCTTTTGTCCAGTCACGCAGCATTTCTTCGCAGTTATGACACACAGCATGTGGAGCCCATTTTTTGTCTTGGTCGCCAAGAGTAAGTCCGAAGTACGCTTTATAGCCGCGCCTCACAAACGATGTTATATTGCGCCTCTGACGAATAAGCGTGAAGTATCCACAAATATAACAGAAGGCATCAGGTTTGTTCACACATTGATTTCTCTTTGTAGCCATGACCAAGTCTGAAAGAAAAAACAGAAAAAATTATATCTCCCTATTGATACCATAATCGTGTAATTAATTAATTTGACCGCAAACGGCTAGAATGTAAAACCTCAAATTTCATGAAAACTGGATCATGCAGAACAAAACTGGTTTCAAATATGAAATCAGCAGATCAAAAATGGTAAGAAACAGTAAAGAAATTTCATGCAACTGGGAATTATAAAAAATTTGTTGTCCTGTGTTATCAATGTTAGAACTGATGAGGTCAGATTTATGTGATAAGTGTTCGTGAAGAGGGGAATAGAGTGAGGAATTTCCAAACGTTGCGTGGAATGGGTAATGCGTTCTTGTGGAATTAACACCTTTCGGAAATTGGATCGGGTCAGCGTGAGGAGTTGTGTGAGAAGGGCTGTTTTAATAGGTGGTTCAGCGTGAGGAAGTACATTCGAGCAACTATCACGTTAATTAGGTCAGAGTGAGGTATACCTGTGACGATTAATTAGTTGCCTGATCCCAACCCTTTAACCAGTATTTTGTTATTATTTTTGACAAGATGGTATGTGAGAGGGTTATCGCCCCTCCCTTCTCTGCGGCCCTCTTTTCCTTATGTATTTCCCTTCCCCTTCCTTCCCTTTCCTTATATAACCTTTCTCTTCTCTTTGTACATTTAATCTCTCTCTCTCTCTCTCTCTCTCTCTCTCTCTCTCTCTCTCTCTCTCTCTCTCTCAACTCTTGTGTTTCTGTCTTTTCCTTCTCTGTTGTTTGCCGTGTGGACTCCTCGCCTCTCCTCGTAGTATTGTAAGACTAAAGTGTATTTTTTCCGTTCTCCTAATTTGTCTTCCGCCTACTGTGTCCCTTCTCTCTATTTAAACTCTCCTCCCCCTCCCCTTGGTGTATTTACCCCTCCCCTTAGTGTATATTTACCCTCCTCCCTAGTATAGAATTCTCTCCCCCTAGTGTAGCTCCCCTCCACTCCCCTAGTGTAGCTCCTCCTCCCCCTAGTGTAGCTCCTCCTCCCCCTAGTGCAGCTCCCCCTCCCCCTAGTGTAGCTCCCCCTCCCCCTAGTGTAGCTCCCCTCGTGTGGTCGACCCAACACGTGGTTACCTCATACTGATGTGTTGTCCCGATTTATCCTTTGTCCCTCTCCTGCCACCCCAGTGTCCACCCCCTAGTGTAGCTGTCCCTGGTGTATACTGGAGGTGGAAGCATCTGGTGTGTCATCTGACTGTAGAGTGGCCTCCCCTGGTGTGGTGTTCCTCTGTGTGAAGTGAAGGGGACCCCAGTTGTGTTGTGCCCCTAGTGTGTAGACACCGTGGTGGCAGGGGTGATGGTGGAGTGTGCAAGTTGAACCTAACTAAAGAAGAGCTGCCGAAAGCCTCCCGGAGCGTCACCACCCCAGTGCCTTTATTTTCAGCGAGGTACTAGCGGGTCGGGCGCCCTGTGCTTGACCCAGAACCAAACTGCGATTGATTTTGAAGCCTGGAGGGATCATCACTTAAGTATACAAGTGTTATATAGTAGAAAATATCGTGACCGAGGCAAAAGACACATGACATCACAAAGGTTATGTTCATAGTATCACTGAGTAAACATTTCACCGTAAAATACATAATTCCGTGCCAGTTTTAAGCAGCACTTGACTCCCGCAGGTTTTGTTAGGAAGGGTCCATAAAACGCAGCCATTTAGAGGTAATTGGACGAACATAAGAGTTTTAGGTGAATCATTGCTTCTATAAATGTGTTTTAGGGACTCTTAAGTTTTAATTATATCTTGTAAGAATATCACACACCTCCCTCTCGCTCCTTTTCTTTTCTCTCTTTCTCTCTCTCTCTCTCTCTTGTTGAGTTACAGATTACTTTTACAGAACAGGATGATCCTTTGTTGACATGTACAAAAAGAGAAACTAATAACCTATGTCGGCTGTTAGGTTCTGAATAATAAGTTCTATATACAGGAGAGAACACAAACACCTGTATAGTTTTGTAGGTTCGGTTTACTGGATAAGAGTATGTACACAAAGGGAAGCAGCACTCTCCCCGGCTAGACTCCTTGATCAACTGCTATAGGCGACGTATGGCAAGTGATACATTAGCAGCTTCCATACGTCGCCAGGCACATTAATTAAGCATGTGGGATATGGTAATAACATTGCCACACGCTGCTAGCTAGGCTGAATAAATAATACATAAATGGAGCACATACATAATATACATACATGATATATAATCCAGCATACATAATATACATACACCTCCCTCCCCCCTATACGCTCATAGCAAAGTCTTGAGCGGACCTTTTCTTTTGGATCCGTTCTGAGCGTCGAGGGACTTCATCACTGGGAAGGGTATGGGACTCAACACTGGTGGCGGGGCCAGCAGAAGGCATTGTTACGGGGCGGAGAAAACGGCGGTTCCTCCACCACACACGACCACTGGGTAACCGCACCTGGTAGTCCCGTGACCTGCCGAGACCCATGACTACGCCTACTTTGTCCCAACGTAGGGAGGTCGGGTCCTGAACACGGACTTGGGTGCCGACACTCAACCTGGGGAGAGAACGGGCGTGGTCATTGTAGCGGGCGACGACGTCCTGAACACGTTCGGCGGCTCGGCGATCACAATCCTCTGTCTTGGCCTGCCACTCCTTGGAGAAGGATTGAGGGTGAGCAGGGACACAAGAACGAAGGGGGCGTCCATACAAAACCTGGGCAGGGGAGCGTCCGGTGTAGTTAGGTGTGTTGCGGAGTTCAAGAAGACCCCTGTCGAAGGCCTCGCAGTCAATGTTCCCAGAAGGGGCCACCTTAAGGATGAGGTGCTTCAGGGATTTGACAGCAGCCTCAGCGTGGCCGTTGGACTGCGGGTAATGGGGCGATGACAACACATGCCGGACTCCCCATCGGTCAAGGAACACAGCAAAGTCCCGGCTTGTGAACTGAGGCCCTCCGTCGGTTCGCAGGCGTACAGGAACGCCCACGTCACGGAAGTAGTGGCGGAACTTGCTGATGGTGGCGGCAGACGTCGTGTCATTACCGCACTTGATGACAACCGGCCAACCAGAGAGACGGTCGACGATAACGAGGAAGGACTTTCCTGACACACAGAAAAAGTCGGCCGACACAGACTCAAAGGGGCGGGTGGGGTTGTCGTCACTCATAAAGGATTCCTGCTGCTGGCTGGGTTGTAATACGCGGCGGGGCTTACACACCCGGACAGCATTGGAGATGTCGGGGTCGATGCCAGGCCGGAACACAGTCTGTCTTGCACGCCGTTTGGTGGCCTCGGCTCCACAGTGACTGTCGTGGAGGCGAGCCAAGGCGTGGAGACTTGAAGCAGCAGGGACAACTACCGAAGGAGAGGTGTCACTGG
>CAUDMG010003878.1:0-12500 GCA_958450375.1 Homarus gammarus | reverse complement strand
TGTTGTTAGTATGTTGTTGTTGTTGTTAGTATGTTGTTGTTGTTGTTAGTATGTTGTTGTTGTTAGTATGTTGTTGTTGCTGTTGTTGTTGTTAGCATGTTGTTGTTGTTAGTATGTTGTTGTTGTTGTTGTTGTTGTTAGTATGTTGTTGTTGTTAGTATGTTGTTGTTGTTAGTATGTTATATTTTGTCACTCTTCAAACTGGTGAATGCAGAAAGATGAAACCTTTTAGTCATTTAGATTATGTTTTTTTAACCTTCCCGGTCCATGCTAACAGTTAGTGCGTGTGCCTATCTGTCTTTAATTAGAAGTTTGTAAAGTAATCCGATCCAATTTGACAGAGATAGTGTAGGCCTACAGTCACTTAAAAAAACTATCTTTGCAAAATTGTGTTGAGAAAATGACACAACGGAACCAGTGTTAAACAGAGGTGAACAGTAGTGAACAGTGCTTAAGTCAGTGAGAACAACTCAACGGTAACAGTCGTACCCAAGTTAACCTTCACACAATGAGGTCCCAGGTACCCAGTGATAACGGCCCGTGAGACCCAACAACAACCACGGATGTGTTAATCCGTCTACGATAGGAAGGCCTAAGACCAAATCTCACTCATATAACACCATCTGTGAGGGAATTACTACACCACGTCAAGTCCCTCATCACACCATCTGTGAGGGAATTACTACACGTGAGGTCCCTCATAACACCATCTGTGAGGGAATTACTACACCACGTCGGGCCCCTCATAACACCATCTGTGAGGGAATTACTACACCACGTCGGGCCCCTCATAACACCATCTGTGAGGGAATTACTACACCATGTGATGCCCCTCATGACACCATCTGTGAGGGAGTTACTACACCACGCGAGGCCCCTCATACCACCATCTGTGAGGTAATTACTACACCACGTGAGGTCCCTCATAACACCATCTGTGAGGTAATTACTACACCACGTGAGGTCCCTCATAACACCATCTGTGAGGGAATTACTACACCACGTGAGGCCCCTCATAACACCATCTGCCAGGGAATTACTACACCACGCCAGGTCCCTCATAACACCATCTGAAGGAACTACTACACCACGTGAGTTCCTCCTAACACCATCTGGGAGGGAGTTACTACACTACGAGTTTGCTGTTCAACACCTACATTAATCTGTATGTTCACTGTATGTTCCTTTACCTTTCTATAATGAAGGCTTTTGTTAAACCACCAATGTGTGTAATAAGTCATTTGTGTCCAATGTATATTTTCAGCCTTCGGGCTGCAGAATTTTTTCAATAAACCGTTAATTATTATTATTATTATTATTATTAGCACTTTACGTCCCTGAATAAAAAAAAACAATACATATTATTTAACATTTAGTGTAAAACATCGCTCAGTCCATCATATTCCAACCTTAATGCCGTTAAAGATAAGAAAATATCATATGATAAATTATATTGAGCAGACGGAGAATTTATGACCTTCAGTGGTGTAATTTTAGAATAACTAAGAAATTTGACCCTTAAAAAAAAAGGAAAGTACTTTCATTCATTACTTGTACACAGCGACACTGCCCACAACTGTATTCATGCAAGGTATTTTTTCCCCTCATGAGTATAGAAAACGGGAAGCTTAACACCGAAGAAAACGGGTTATTTACAAGTATCATATATTTATACAAGAAGATTTAGAATAAAGTATTGCGTATGCATTATTAAGTTATGTATATTTTAGTTATATTAATGTCATAAATCCAGGTAAATCATTCGTATTATATATATTTAAATATGTATACTGTATACTAGGGAGTGACAGTTTTGCAAAAGTTTTCAAAATCTAATTGCTTGGGTTGGATTATTTGTCTATCGGCCACGCTAATTCCGAATATGTTTGAGTTTTTTACATCATTGCATTAGAAGGTTTGTGGATACTTTTGGGTTTGGCAAGAAAAACGCGAAAAAACTGTAAATAATAAAGGGACTGGCAATGTGGCACAACCTGTTAAAATCAAGTTATTGAATTGGATTATTCGACTACTGTGTACACTGGTTCATAATATGCTATTGTTTTACAACTCAATGCGCTACAAATTATGCCGATATTTTTGCTGCAAGTCACCACATACGCATATTTCGAAAACCAGGGCCCAATATTACCAACGGCGTGGATAGATTCCGTGGAATGAATTCAGGACATTCCCGCTCATGGAACATTACCAAACTCCGTATATGTGCCAATGGCAGGCCAATGGCAACATTTACAGAGTTTGTTGAGGCTCCCTGGACGGGAATGCCCTGAATTTATTCCACGGAATCTATTCACGCCGTTGGTAATATTCGTCCCAGGACTGATCAACGAATTCAGCCCAAGTAGCTTGACTTGGACAGTTAAGGACAAAATCTCAGTCCGTACTTTTGAATAAAATATTGTTCAATAGGTGGTGATATTGAAGTGCTGAAAGTTGTTTTTTCTGTGTTGTTTTGCAGTTAGTTCAAAGGGCCGCCACCAAGATGGGTCGTCCTAAGATTAGCAACACTCAGCTGCGCCAGGGTAACGATAAGGTGTTCGGGGTTCGGATGCCTCTGCCATCTAACAAGTTGCCTCTGAACAAGGAAGTTGGAAGTGCCCTGGCTTATGAAGCAGAAAACGAGAGGTTAAGGAGAAGAACAAATGCTTTTGATTATATGGATGCCACCAACAAGGTGACTGAGAAGGTACTGGATGTGTATAGGAAGGCCACTGTCCCCACTATCTCTGAAATCAGGGTGAAAATGAGAGTCCACGACCTGTGGAGGATGCGGAGGGAGACGATGATGATGAAGGGAAATGGACAGAAACAGAAAAGGAAGAAAACGAAGAACGGGAAGCTGAAGATGAGGTTCGAGGACATAGCTCAGAAGTTGTTTGATGTGGCAGACGACAGCAAAGTGCACGAACGAGAGAAAAGCTTCCTGGCAGCCCAGAGGAAACCGGGAAGGGAGGGCTGCATTGATGGCGTTGACAAAATTGTGACTGCCAAGCTGAAAGAAGAGAGGGAGAAGGAAGCGAAGAGGGCAAAGAAAAGGGCTGAGGAAGAGAGGAAAACTGAGAAGATGAGGTCAAAGAGTAAGGAGGAGATGGAGAGGATGTCGTGTAAAGTGTCGGCAGTGGATGACAGTGCTCACACTTCTCAGCTATGTCCTCGAACCTCATCTTCAGCTTCCCGTTCTTTGTTTTCCTCCTTTTCTGTTTCTGTCCATTTCCCTTCATCATCATCGTCTCCCTCTGCATCCTCCACAGGTCGTGGACTGTCATTTTCACCCTGATTTCAGAGATAGTGGGGACAGTGGCCTTCCTATACACATCCAGTACCTTCTCAGTCACCTTGTTGGTGGCATCCATATAATCAAAAGCATTTGTTCTTCTCCTTAACCTCTCGTTTTCTGCTTCATAAGCCAGGGCACTTCCAACTTCCTTGTTCAGAGGCAACTTGTTAGATGGCAGAGGCATCCGAACCCCGAACACCTTATCGTTACCCTGGCGCAGCTGAGTGTTGCTAATCTTAGGACGACCCATCTTGGTGGCGGCCCTTTGAACTAACTGCAAAACAACACAGAAAAAACAACTTTCAGCACTTCAATATCACCACCTATTGAACAATATTTTATTCAAAAGTACGGACTGAGATTTTGTCCTTAACTGTCCAAGTCCAGCTACTTGGGCTGAATTCGTTGATCAGTCCTGGGACGAATATTACCAACGGCGTGAATAGATTCCGTGGAATAAATTCAGGGCATTCCCGTCCAGGGAGCCTCAACAAACTCTGTAAATGTTGCCATTGGCCTGCCATTGGCACATATACGGAGTTTGGTAATGTTCCATGAGCGGGAATGTCCTGAATTCATTCCACGGAATCTATCCACGCCGTTGGTAATATTGGGCCCTGGTTTTCGAAATATAAGTATGTGGTGACTTGCAGCAAAAATATCGGCATAATTTGTAGCGCATTGAGTTGTAAAACAATAGCATATTATGAACCAGTGTACACAGTAGTCGAATAATCCAATTCAATAACTTGATTTTAACAGGTTGTGCCACATTGCCAGTCCCTTTATTATTTACAGTTTTTTCGCGTTTTTCATGCCAAACCCAAAAGTATCCACAAACCTTCTAATGCAATGATGTAAAAAACTCAAACATATTCGGAATTAGCGTGGCCGATAGACAAATAATCCAACCCAAGCAATTAGATTTTGAAAACTTTTGCAAAACTGTCACTCCCTACTGTATACTGTATATGCATTTAAGAAAATCTCATTCCAACAATGATTCATGTTGTTCAGGAAGGATTCAAGAGGACGGGGTTATGGGGGTAAGGGGAGTTGGGGATTGATTTTGCCGCTTGCAGCGGCTACTTTATTGTGCACCCCACACTCTTCCTGTGAGCGGTAGCGCAAAAGGATTACAGAGTAGAGTTTACAAAGGGTCATAATAATTAACCCCCGTTGTCAGGATATTATGGCACTGAAAGTTACACAGTATTTCATTTACATTATTTGTTTAGTTCTATACATAAATGGTAACTTATTCACAAATGAGTGAGTACAGGCGTGTGAGGCAGTATGTCTGGCCTCACACTTTGTTATTCACATTTACGTGAGAGGTATTCAAGCACATTGCGTATTTGGTTCTGTACATGAGAATTGATATAGTTACTAAGTGCAAAAAAGTGGATACAATCTTAATATGTCGGCTATCTTGCCATTAGAGATGAAGTGTTGTGCCATTTCACACACACAGTGTGCTTGGACCTGTCCGGAGTTGGGGAGTGGTTGGGGGAGGGGTGGTTGAGGTTAGCTTAGGTTAGGTTAGGTTAAGTGGTTGGGGGAGGGGTGGTTGAGGGGAGGTGAATGTGGTGGAGGGGTAGGGGTGTGTTGGGGGGGGGTGGTGAGGGCATAGGTGAAGGGGATGGTTCTCTGATGCCTTGACCACACACACACGCACACACCATCAACTATGAATACATATCTGAGTGTACACGAGTTATTACCATCCATACAGTGTGAATTGTAGAATCCCTCACAAAATTTTCCTGGAAGTTCTTGATGCAAATATCGGACGTTTGATATGAAATGTTGGATAAATAGGAAAATGAATAAAGGCTAAATGGATTAACATGGATCCTTCCCTCCTAAAGGCTATTGAATATGGAAGAGAGTAAAATATAAATATGTAGTGTAGATGTTCATGATTCATACCCATCTGACGTCAACACAAGGCATCAGATATAATTGAGGGGACGGATGGTGATAAGGGAAGGGAATGGCTTACTCTCTCACTCACTCCTCGTTCCACGTTAATAATTACATGTTTGTCTATGTAACTTATGAATAGTTTCAGTACCATCTCTTCTGTTGTTATTAAAGGTCAACTTCCATTGTGATATTTGAAGGTACTCACTAATTGCAACACAAGAAGGTAGTTATATCATCTGTATCTCTGCTTCCTCTGTTACAGTGTGGATTTCATTATACAGTGGTATATGATGCCAGGTTAAGAGGTTTATAGGTGTTGGGGAAACTTCTCTGAAATTCTTGATCACTGGGGAAGCAACACATGAAGTGTTTATTATGATGATAATATTATCTTTCCCGCTGTGACACTAAACAGCAGAACAGTTTCCCCTAAAAAGCTTCAGAAATTAGAGTTCTATCTAGTTGACCGCAAGGGAAATAAGTGTCGATGGAAATTCCTTTAAACACTCCAGGTACAGTACAGATCATCAATACCTGAAACTCGTCTTAATAAATTCACACAATGTACTTCACTAATGATGTAAACAATTCCTTATTGACAAAATTTAAGATGCTATATAAAATTTTCAATAAAGATAATATAGAAAATCAGCCAAAGAGATACGGAAACAAATGCTTTATGATACACCGCCCAGATGCACTAAATTAAGATTCAAATTGAAATAAAATTAAATATGTTTAAAAATTGTCTACGTCACAGGTTCATTTTCTGTAAATACTCGAGATATAACGTGGTACTGTGACCCCCAGAACACTTCACTATTGCTGAGTGCACATACTGCTCTCTCTCTACGTTTTATGTGCATATATTACGGCAATTGCTGGACATGTCATGCGTGGAGTGCATAGAGAGACAGAGAGCATGAGTGAGAGAGAAAGAGAGAGAGAGATGAAAACAAAGAGAGAAAGTCGAGCAGACAGGTAGACAGCTGGACAGATGAAGAGACAAGAATGATAATCGATAAAGATGAGAATTCTCATACAGTTTCATATCGTCAAGTGAGGAACATATTATATTCCCTCATACCGTAGAGACCAGAATCTCGAACCTCGTCCTGTTATGACACGTCAGATTAATTATTGTGATGATACGAGACTCCCCCCTCCTATTTTCTCCTGCACCTACTGTACTTTCCTCCTTTCCTTCCTACGAAAACTCTCTCTCTCTCTCTCTCTCTCTCTCTCTCTCTCTCTCTCTCTCTCTCTCTCTCTCTCTCTGATGCACCATTTTCTCGCCATCCATCCCTTTTCCGTCCTACTTCCCCTCTTACCATTAATCCCCTTTGTTCCCCTCTACCGCCATTTTCCCCGTTCTTGCGTCCTCCCCTGAGAGATATATTCTCTCCCTCTTCTCTTATGCACACTCTTCTTACTTTATCTCCACGTGCCTTTCTCCGATCCAACGTGTAATTCGACTTTATTTCCCTTACTCCTCTTTCCCTCACGTTTTGCCTATTCTCGCCCCCCTCAATACAGTATTCCATGTATGTATCTTTTGTGCCTTCCAGATAACCCTAATTTTCTATCGTTCTTTTCTTTCTATAGATGTTTTTCCCTTAACATTCGAGACCTTCTTCTCATATACCTCCTTCCTTCCCCTTTATTCCTTCTCACGTAATTCCCCAACTTGTCTTTAACGTTCTCCTAGGTACGATTGAAAATAACCTTCCTTCTTTCTTTCTTTCTCGTTCGCCTCTCGTACTTTCTTCCCTTTCATCATCTCTTTCCCTTTCTTTCTTCTTATTTTACTTCTTTGCTACCTGTGTGCTTCACCCTCTCCTTCCTATTGTGCCTAACCGCTTCTCTATACACTCTCCTTCCTCTCTAAGTATCTTCTCTGAACCTCTTCCCCCTCTGTTCCTCTCCTGTCTACTCTTCATCTCTTCTCTTAATCTACAGCAAGTTTTCTCTAGTCCCTTCCTTCTCTATCACCCCCTTTCAACCTTTTATCCATCTGTCTACTAATTCCCTTTCTCTGTTTCCCTACCACTAACTATTCATCTTTCATTCGCTTCCTTGTTTCTTTACCCTTGCTGTTACCTCTCTCTCTCTCTCTCTCTCTCTCAACTTACGATTCCATTAACCTTGCTCACCTCTCCTGATGCCCCCCCCCCCCCCACACACACACACCTTGGTCTTGAGATGGTTGAGGTTTCTTATGTAGATGAGCCACTTGTAGTGCCACTGCTATGGGCGCTGCTATCAATAATGCAAGTATGTATGCAAATGCAATCTACAATAAGCATGAGGTATTGTGTTTGGGGTATGTGTGCGTCTGTGTGTGTCTGGTGTGTGTGTCTGTGTGTGTCTGTGTGTGTGTGTGCGTCTGTGTGTGTCTGGTGTGTGTGTGTGTGTATTTTTCAACCACCAAACACCTTACCCATTTTGTCCATACTCTTTGCCCAATGTTTTCTGTTTGTCTTGTTTGCCTCTCACAGAACCACACGACCACACATCCCTCCCCGTGTGTTTTCTACCAGCTGGTCTTCCTTTTGTCACTCTGGTAGTCTTTCTCATTCTATTTAAGTATTCTATCTGATATTTCATATAAAGACCAACATTAAAGACAAGATGAAGGGTGATAAAAGTTTTCCTAAGTCCCACCTCTTCTCCATTTGTTAGACTCCGTTTTCTATCGATTGTTACGACTATTGATTTTTTTTTAAGTTTGGTTTATGAATGATAAGTATATTAATAGGGGACATAATTCCTTGATAAAATTAACTCGTAAGTCATAAGATATAAACTCATTATAAAGTCGAGGTATTTACATGTATTTTAATTTATTTTTTATTGCAATTTTGTATTTCTTCCCATAACACAAGCAACAAATAATCCACCGTCTCACAGCTCACGTCAGGGCTACAGACATACCGACACCAACCAAATGTATGATAGCCGCATCTGACAGCAACATCATCAGGGCGAGACTGACACGCCTCAGAGCCTCGGCGGATGTGATAAACAAACTCAATAAAACGACGACTCTTATTGGTCCCTTGCTCAAATGACGTCACATGCAGTTGCCAAGATGATATTCTTAATTAAAACTGACTAATGGATTTTTTTTTTTCAACTTGTCTTAACGATCAATATTTTTTTTTTAATTTTAACATTAATATTACAGCAAATCTTAAATATATATATATATATGGAAAATTCATTATTAATATTTTGGTGGTTCTAAATGATCTTCACATACAAAATGCATCCAATTACACGTCACGTCAGTCTTCATTGTGAGGCCCCGGACGATGAACTCCCATAATACCTTGTGGTAAACAGACCTTGACGTCACATGGTGTAGGGACTGATTATGTTTACCCAGGTCACCACCATATTCCCCCCTCCCCCCTTGCTGTACGAGTCGTGGGGAGGGAAGTGTTGGGGGAACTGTCTGTGCCTCTCCCTCCTCCTCTCCCCTCCATATCTGCCTCCCTTTTGAACCTTCTCCTCTGTAACCAGGCTCATTGTACTCCCTTTCCTCCCTATCTCTCTTCCTTCCACTACTACTCCCTCTCTATCTCCCTCCTTCGCCCTCTCTATCTCCCTCGCCCTCCCTATTTACCTCCCTTCCTGCCACCTTCGTCATCAGCTCCACTTACACATAATTCAGGGGATACGTTTCACAGGTTCCTATTTATGAAAACTAATTAAAAAGGAAAACGACCATTATTTTTAATGAATTATCAGCCAGATTACCCAGCGAACATAAATTCATAATTTATTATTCAGTTTAAATTATCTACCACATTACTCTTATTTTGTAAAAGATATTTACCATACATCCACCGGCGGAAAACATGTAGTAAAGATTGTCACGGTTTTCCATCTGTTGTGGTTATTATACTGGTAAGTCTCTGTTGAGGTCATTAAACAGGTAAGTCTCTGTTGTTGTCAATAAACAGGTAAATCTC
Organism: Homarus gammarus; assembly: GCA_958450375.1. NCBI lineage: Eukaryota > Metazoa > Arthropoda > Malacostraca > Decapoda > Nephropidae > Homarus > Homarus gammarus. The sequence continues at coordinate 3,293 of CAUDMG010003878.1, read as the reverse complement.
TTCGTTGTGGTCATTAATAAAACAGGTAAGTCTCTGTCTTCGACTCGTAAGCATAGAATCATCAGGACATCAATTCCCTTCTTTACTCACTATTCTTGTGGTAATTTCTCTCATTTTGTTCCTCCTCCCATGTTTAGCTGCTACGCCTATCTCAACATTCAATATTCCTTTGCTCCCTTTCACAATAATAAATTTAAATATTTCCCATCAGATACGACGTCCTGTAGTAGTTCTTCTTCTGTCACAAAGTTCAATCTACGCCATCCATTACTCAATTTCTCATTTTAAACAATTCTGGCCTTTCCCACGAGTTCCTACACTATCCCATCATTTAGTATTTCTTTTACTCTTTCTTCTATCTCCCGTTCCCATAAGTTGCATGCATCAATGTGTTTAAAAGTATACATACATTATAAACCTTAAGACAGTTGCTTCTCTTGGTATCTTTCCCTTCAGACATCTACATCCTCATTTAACTTATTTATTCAATTATTATTTCAATTTACATATCATGAACTGTAATTACAATACGCAATAATCGATATAGTTCCCATAACCAACGGTGAACATTAAAAAAAAAATGTTTAAAATACAATTACATATAGTATTTTTTGGGGGCTGTCATTTTTATTTTTGGTATTGTAAAAGCAAATATTAATTAGTGTAAACAAATTTATTATCAGTAAAAAAAAATATATCAGTGACTGGTAAAAAATTTCAATTGTCTTTGGTGTCACTTGATGTCATGAACTCCTCTCTCAAAAAAAAAATCATATTCACATGTATATGACCAACAACCATGAAAAGACACCTGCCTTCACCTGTCCCATAAACACCTGTCCTCATTCATCTGAAGGACCAGCACTACCACCAACATCACAATTACAATCCTCACCACCACCACATCACCACCATCACCACCACCAGCGTGTCGAAAGGCCCAGTCTAGAGTTAATAGTCACGGCAGTAATTAAGATGATAAACTCATTAAGGGATTATTAGCCGAGGACGTGGCCTGGGGCTAACTTGGGTCTCGCTAGGCATAAGTCAAGTCCCATTTGTATGGAGTTTTTGTCCCGCTGAGCTTAATTTAATAAACGGCCAAACTTCAAGATTTTTTTTTTCCCCGGCGGGCGGGGGGAGGGCGGGGGTGAGAGGGTACCGGGTGGATGGAGGATAGGGAGGGTACGGGGGGATAGGGAGTCAAAGAGTCAAAGATCTGTTAGCCTCTTCGTTAATTTACTCAATATAATCATAAATTTCACGAATGTTGGTTATATAATTTGACTGAGATTAAATATATATTAGATATCATAAGGTTTTGGTCGTGTATTCATAAATTCATATACCATTGATTTTTTTGTTTTTGCATTTACGTAATTTTTATCAAATTTGTTATCGCATGTCTATCGACCTTATATTTCCCAGTAGCTTAAGTCGATTATAAATAATATCGAGTTAGAGTTATTATATAGAGGAAACTAACAGTAATTTTACATTAATTCAGTAGACAAAAAAAAAAGATTTTATTTTGTTTTTAGTATTTTTTTTCTCATAGTGTTTATATGTTGGTATAAAATCAAGTATAATGTTTTAATGACAACCGAGCGAAGTCAGTGTTGTTTCTCACGAGGAATATTCACTAGGTGTTTGTAAACTACTTGAGGTGGTCGTCTGGCGGAAAGCACCCCACGCAGCCAGGCACCACACACAGCTAGGCACCACACGCAGCCAGGCACCCCACGCAGCCAGGCACCACACTTTCTGGTTATGGCTCTGTGAATCATGGCTGTTAAGACTCCAAGCAGAGGTCGGGTGTATGTACGTGCATAATACAGGAAACATACATGAGTAGCATTCTGATGTAAGTATTTGTCGTCTTCACTTCCGCCTGATGCATGATGATGTGCGTATCGCGTACACACACACACACACACACACACACACACACACACACACACACACACAAAACGCCTCATAACTCAACGCAAAATGACCCAAGATACACAAGCCTTAAATGTCTGGACCAATATATAATAGCCTGGTGATAAATGCCCCGGAGCACGGTTTTGGCAGCGATAGCACGCAAACGCTCTTGACCATAAAATTTTTATTAACCTCCTGAATACTCGGCGCCGGAGAGCAACAGGCGAGTACAGGCAAGACGAGAGAAAAGAAACACGAGACAGGAACAGATCGTAAGAGAGGGAGGAAGGGATAGGGAAGTGATGAGTTGTGGAAAGTTTGTTGGAGAGAGAGAGAGGGAGAGTGTCATCGGTGTGTGTGTGTGTGTGTGTGTGTGTATGTATGTTTGCAGTTCGTCCTCTACGTACAGTACCTCTGGCAACTAATTAACTAACTCTCCCTAATTTTCTGTATAAGCTCAGTGCAGTAGATTAAGTTCAACACAGGACTGTTTACAACTTTAATAACGTTCCCCAGCACGAACTATTAAGGTGCATTTCAGGATTTCCCCCAGGACACTGTGGGATCGTCCTCAGTCTCTGCAGCTCGCCTTTAGCACGTCTGAGGGGAGATGATTTGCTTGTCTGGGGGAAACTACCTTAAACCTCGTAATCTATCCACCCCCCCCCCCCCATGGCAAGAAATCTTTCGTTAGTGGTTAGATTCTGTTGATTGAAATTGATAGGAAATATAACACGAGTTCAATTTCATGAAATTACCGTTAAAATCAGCTAAATATTATCTCTTTCCATTTATCTTATCTCACTATAGATAAGAGAATACCTAACGCTACATATTTGGTGACGGAACGAAATATATGAAATTGTATACGGATTTGAAACATTTTATCCACGATGTTATAATTTCCCCGACGAACAGAAACAAGGAGTGACAGTGAGGAGGGGCAGTATACCCCTCACGGTGGTTGTGGTCGGTGAGGGACGGTACTTCCACTTTAAACGTGTTTGTAAGTTACGGTAACGGCGGCTGCTGCTACACGACTCTGCTTTTTGCATCCTTTACCGAGGTATAGTGCAGTGGACGTTACTCTTACTCCGACACAACCCAGAGAGGCTATAAAATTCCTTCCTTTTCTTCGCTCTGCATTTCAAAGCTCTCAAATTCTTGCATGTCCGTGCAACGCATGTATGGTAGTTCTGGCAGGCAGGCATGCAGGCAGGCAGGCAGGCAGGCAGGCAGGCAGGCGCGCGCACACACACACACACACACACTTTTCGTAAATGTGTACATCTTTAAATGTACATGCACACACTCAACTCACATTAGCACACCCACACTCAACCTACGCACACAGACACTCGTAAACA
>CAUDMG010003877.1:0-16028 GCA_958450375.1 Homarus gammarus | reverse complement strand
ATATATATATATATATATATATATATATATATATATATATATATATATATATATATATATATATATATATATATATATATTTTATGAAAATCCACAATGAAAACGTGGATAAGATAAATCTTGATAAAATCACACGGGAAAATGGAAACAACGGAGTACCTTAGCTTTCGTCTTTATTCAAGACATCTTCAGAGGCAACTGAGCTAAGGTACTCCGTTGTTTCCATTTTCCCGTGTGATTTTATCAAGATATATATATATATATATATATATATATATATATATATATATATATATATATAATATATATATATATAAAGGAATGACTGCAGTCAGTGTGTTCGTGCGTGTGTGTATGTGTGCGCGCCTCGGGCAGTGTCTAGCTGGGAAGGGGTTGAGGCGTTGACTCACAGTCAGTCTGTTACCCTCTAGGCACGGCCGGAGGAGGCTGCACTGAACTCCATTTCTCACAAGTGCCCTGAACATGCCTTCCACCTTGGGAATCCCTTAGAACAAGGTCACACAGTTATGGTACTAAACACACAATGCACTTATACACGTCACAGGAAATTGCTGTCACTGACACTGCTCAAAGTTGCTATAAATTCTTGGAGGAGCGGGCCATTAGCGGTTGACGACAGAACAGGGGTCCATAAGCCGGTCTTGCCACAAACTTTACACTTCACTTGTATAATGATCCAGTTAATTAACACACTGCGCCATGTATATGTTCTGGGTATCAAGTTCTATGTACAGGAGCGAACACAAACACCTGTAGAATTTTCGTAGGTTCTATTTGTTAGGTTCTGAATAATAAGTTCTATATACAGGAGAGAACACAAACACCTGTATAGTTTTGTAGGTTCGGTTTACTGGATAAGAGTATGTACACAAAGGGGAGCAGCACTCTCCCCGGCTAGACTCCTTGATCAACTGCTATAGGCGACGTATGGCAAGTGATACATTAGCAGCTTCCATACGTCGCCAGGCACATTAATTAGGCATGTGGGATATGGTAATAACATTGCCACACGCTGCTAGCTACATAAATGGAGCACATACATAATATACATACATGACATATAATCCAGCATACATAATATACATACACCTCCCTCCCCCCTATACGCTCATAGCAAAGTCTTGAGCGGACCTTTTCTTTTGGATCCGTTCTGAGCGTCGAGGGACTTCATCACTGGGAAGGGTATGGGACTCAACACTGGTGGCGGGGCCAGCAGACGGCATTGTTACGGGTCGGAGGAAACGGCGGTTCCTCCACCACACACGACCACTGGGTAACCGCACCTGGTAGTCCCGTGACCTGCCGAGACCCATGACTACGCCTACTTTGTCCCAACGTATGGAGGTCGGGTCCTGAACACGGACTTGGGTGCCGACACTCAACCTGGGGAGAGAACGGGCGTGGTCATTGTAGCGGGCGACGACGTCCTGAACACGTTCGGCGGCTCGGCGATCACAATCCTCTGTCTTGGCCTGCCACTCCTTGGAGAAGGATTGAGGGTGAGCAGGGACACAAGAACGAAGGGGGCGTCCATACAAGACCTGGGCAGGGGAGCGTCCGGTGTAGTTAGGTGTGTTGCGGAGTTCAAGAAGACCCCTGTCGAAGGCCTCGCAGTCAATGTTCCCAGAAGGGGCCACCTTAAGGATGAGGTGCTTCAGGGATTTGACAGCAGCCTCAGCGTGGCCGTTGGACTGCGGGTAATGGGGCGATGACAACACATGCCGGACACCCCATCGGTCAAGGAACACAGCAAAGTCCCGGCTTGTGAACTGAGGCCCTCCGTCGGTTCGCAGGCGTACAGGAACGCCCACGTCACGGAAGTAGTGGCGGAACTTGCTGATGGTGGCGGCAGACGTCGTGTCATTACCGCACTTGATGACAACCGGCCAACCAGAGAGACGATCGACGATAACGATGAATGACTTTCCTGACACACAGAAAAAGTCGGCCGACACAGACTCAAAGGGGCGGGTGGGGTTGTCGTCACTCATAAAGGGTTCCTGCTGCTGGCTGGGTTGTAATACGTGGCGGGGCTTACACACCTGGACAGCATTGGAGATGTCGGGGTCGATGCCAGGCCGGAACACAGTCTGTCTTGCACGCCGTTTGGTGGCCTCGGCTCCACAGTGACTGTCGTGGAGGCGAGCCAAGGCGTGGAGACTTGAAGCAGGAGGGACAACTACCGAAGGAGAGGTGTCACTGGCCAGAGGTAGGGGTAGGGCGGCAGCAGGGTAGTTGCTGCTCCCTTCGTGCACCCTGTTGGCGTGTTTTACCTCGAGAATCGGTGTTGGGAAGTCCTGGGAGATGATGGCCAACTCTTGGCAATGTCTGTAGGACAGCAAAGGAGTCGGGACGCCATTATGCACATCAATCCAGGCTTGACACGACCTGTTGCCAAAGGTGACGTGTGCATAGAGTGAACCTAGGGCCGGGGTCATCTGTGAACCATCTGCCATAAAGCGGAGATCCTTGGGGGGCGGTCCTAGATCACTTGGAGAGAGCCCCAAGCATTGCAAATGCTGGGGACCGATGACTGTAGCATCAGCGCCGGTGTCGGGCAACATCTGAAGACGGGATGACACACCGCCGTAGGTCATGATGACGCTGATGTACTGGGGGACTTTGGTCCTGGGACGCTGAGGGGAACACACATTCCTAATGTGGCTCGAGCGTTGTCAAGAGTCGTCGTACCTCTGATTGGAAGACTGTGGGCGGCCCTCTCTGGTGGAAGGGGGCTGAAGCTTCCGCCGACGAGGTCCCTTGGGTATGTTGGAAGGGCAACACTTGTCATAGTGGCCCAGACGACCACACACATTGCACTGGACGCGTTTGGCTGGGCACCGTACTGTGAGTGACCAGTGGCCCTTACGGTCACAACTGTTGCAGGTAGACTGAGCAGCTGGGCACACCTGTGTTCCGTGCTGCTTACCACAGTTGTTGCAAAATAAACCGGGCGTGGACGTGGTGGGCGAAGGCGTAGGAACAGACTTCTTGTCCTTCTTGTACCGGGACACAGCGCATACAGCTGTAGGGGGAGCACGGATGGCAGAGGTGGCACACCTGGCAGCCTCATAGGAGCGACATATCGTCAACACATCCTTAAGAGAAGAGGAAGAGTCGAGGGAGGTGAGGCGTTGGACAAGTTCCTCGTCCTTAACACCCATCAGGATCACCTGCCTCAACTGGGTCTCCTCGCACTGCTGGTGGTGGCCTGGACATATATCTACCTCTTCCGAGGCTCTCTTAAGACGCACGTAAAAGGCATCAAAAGACTCACCCTCCATCTGTCTGCAGCTAAACAATTCCCTCCTGCGCAGAGCTTCATTCTGCTGTCCTTTGATGTGCCGTTGTAGAACGTCCAGTACCTCCTCTACAGACAGCAAAGAGGTTGGGGGTACCTGCAACGTATGTTCCAAGACACGCTGAATTTCCAAGGACAGGCACATACGCAGCTGGATGAGTTGTTTAGGCTGTGACAAACTCTGGAGATCCACCATTGTAGAATAATCAGTCCACCGTCGCCGCCATTCACGAAAAGTCTGGAAAGTCTCATCAGGCTTCAAGATGGGCGGCGTTTGAGCTGCTGCTTTAGGTGGGGCTGGGGGGCGTGAAGGAAGCATGGATGAGGTATCTGAACCAGTCAGTACCGAGGCAGTGTTAGAGCCAGGGGCTTGGTTAACAGTGAGGCGAGATATCAAGGCTTCAAACCGTTCACTGTCTTCCAATCTCCGTTGGTGGTCTCGTTCTGCCTCTGCTTGCCTTCTGTGCTCATCCGCCAAACGTCTGTGGGCTTCATCCTCGCGTTTCTCATCTCTCATAAACTTCAGTAAAGCAATTATCTCTGGAGACAACGCTGAATATTGAGGTGAGGGACTGCGCGATGTGGGGGCTGGAGCGTCGTGGCCGGCCTGGTCATCCATCTCTGCGGGGCTATCACCCGCCTGACTCATCCAGGCGTTGGGTCCACGGCTACGTAAGGCATGAGACATAACTACTTCCTCTGTGTACTATGTCTTAAATCAGTGTTGACCGGTCAGCCCGTCGTATCAACAAGATTTCAGACAAAATATTAATTAAATACACAGATAAGTAGGTTATATATATAAAATATATATATAAGGAAGCCGCGCAGTCAGCGAGTGTTAGTACATGTATGTGTGTGAGTGAGTGTGTGTCCCGGGCGGGCAAAGCGTCTCGCCCCAGCTGTGAGGGGGGGGTGGAGGCGGCGCTGTGAGGGGGTGGAGGGAGAGGCGCTGCGACTCCCAGTCAGTCCAGTTACCCTCAGAGCGCGGTCAGAGACGGGTGCACTGAACTCTACTCCTTACAAATGCCCAGAACGTGCCGTATACCTTGGGAATCCTTTAGAACAAGGTCACACATGAATGGCACGAACACACAATGCACTAAACACTTCACAGAAAATCACTGACACTGCTCAAAGTTGCTAAATTCTTCGAGGAGAGGTGACGCGCGGGAGTTGACCCAAGCGAGAGTCCATAGAGTCCATAGCCGGCTTTCCACAAACTTTGCACTATCACTCGTAATTATCCAGTAAGATCGGATCACTGCGCCATGTTAGGTTCTGAATAATAAGTTCTATATACAGGAGAGAACACAAACACCTGTATAGTTTTGTAGGTTCGGTTTACTGGATAAGAGTATGTACACAAAGGGGAGCAGCACTCTCCCCGGCTAGACTCCTTGATCAACTGCTATAGGCGACGTATGGCAAGTGATACATTAGCAGCTTCCATACGTCGCCAGGCACATTAATTAGGCATGTGGGATATGGTAATAACATTGCCACACGCTGCTAGCTACATAAATGGAGCACATACATAATATACATACATGACAGCATACATAATATACATACACTATTTACTGAATAAACAGAGATACACAAGCGAGGTGGCACTCCTTACTCTGTCTGGGGGGTCAACTAGCCTTTCAGGCGACATGTGGCAAGTGACACATTAGCAGCTTCCATATGTCGCCAGGCACATTAATTAAGCGTGTGGGACATGGTAAATACATTGCCACACGCTACTAGCTAGGCTGAATAAATAATGTATATAAATGGAGCACATACATAATATACATACAGCATACATAATATACATACAGCATACATAATATACATACTAGGGTGTGTCAATTTAGGGGGTGAACTGGCTAAATTGAAAATCGAGTAATTTGGTAGCAATTTATTGTAGTCTTTAAGCATGCAAAACAATATTCTGGCATAAATTTTTTTTTATAATATGTCCTACCTACATCAAATGGATTTTTAAATGTACATATTTGTGAATTTATAACATAACCAGCGTTTGCACACATGTTACTGTTTCAAGTTTCAAATTATTATATTTTATTATCTGTAGTCTATTTGAAAGTAACCAATGCCTTCATACTCTCTTTGCTTTGGTTTCTTGTCATCAGTAGTCTGCTTGCTATTTGTGCTTTGATGTAACCTTCTCGCCTCTCGTGGCTGTAAACATGGCCCGCTGCTTCTGTGACCATTTTCACACATCTCTCCACACTTTGAGTGTGGGAAGGCCACTTCGGCACCTGCATTGGAGTCTCTTTAAGGTTTCTCAATTCTTGGCTAGTTAGACTTGTTGTCAATGGTGGCTCTAAGACTTCCAAACTCAAGTCAACCAATTCTGACAATTTGGTGGCATTGACGTTTATTGGGGGAACTTTTCTTGAATGAAACGAACAGTCTCCCAACTGGTCGTCATCTATTAGCGTTCCTCTAATCTTTAGAATGACTTCTACAGCCTCGGTTCGGAGATTGGTACATTGACTGCAAAGCATTGCTTGCAAAACTGCTTCTGATCGAGCCTACCAAGCGGACCTTCTTGCCACAGGTAACACGATGTCCCTCACTACCTTCCTCTGTGTTCTTACTAGCTGCAATTGAAACAAAAGGTGATTGGGCCCATCCACCCACATAGGATTAAGTTTCACACTAAACCACTGGGGAAGATGAACTCCAATAATAAATTCAACAATTAACCTCAAATTCTTCAGCACTTTGCCCTTCAATTCGTGTTTGGAAATCCAAATCCTGCAGAAACGAAGAGCTGTAGTTAACCAACGGCTGTGACTGACAGGTCCAATCTCCAAGAGAGCCAATGACTGAGGCACTTCTCCTGATCTTATTGCTTGGGCAATACGATAAGCATAGGATTGATCTGTGCTGAGATCTTTGATGACTCCTTCAGACAACGCCGGAAGGGGAGGGCCAACTTCGACCTTTGGAAAGGTTGTATTTATTTCTAGTTGTGTTGCTTCATCCAGCATGATGCCAAGGGGACCTGACCACTTGTTGTTGCTCTTTGTAGGACCATCAAGTTCCTGGATGAGATGACGAAGAGGTAGCTCGCCTGTATGTAAATCACATACAATCCAAACAAGTCTTCTTCCTAGTTTTTTCTCTAAATGCGTCATTTCACCCCCCTGCCATCCGGTGTTCACTACAGTTGAATCTCCACCAACAGCCTGCAGTGAACTGCCAAGTCCTCTCTCCTGAACCCAACATAAAATATGATCAGCAATGACCTCTGTATGTTTCTTCCCTTCTACTTCAGTTTCGGGAGCAAAGTGAAACAAAAACCGACCACCAGGCTTTCTGTTCACTCCCTCTACTTCTAGCAAAACTTTTGTGTCATCTATTCTTCCATCAAACAAAAGACAGGAGAGCCCTCCCTCGCTTAAATCATTTTCATGCTGATCAGATATTTCCTTCATTATTTTTTCTTGTGCTCTTCTAATTTTATTATGATCTATCACCAAAGATACATCCTCTCGGCTGATGAGGCCTGCATCTATCCAAGCGGCAGTTGCAATTTCTGCAGCCTCACGAAGTCCAGCATGGTGGCGAATACTAGCTAAAGCAATGTTTGAAATATTTCTTGTGTTGTATTTCATTTTCTTTGGTAAAGGTTCAGATGGCTCTTTGGAACTATCATCTGATGCTGCTTCCTGTTCATCAGAAGAACTGCCAAAGAAGTGATAAACATCTTGACACAGCTCTTCCTCTCTTTGGATGGCTTTTTCACTCTTCATTTTCTTCTTTTGTTCCCTCTCTCGGATTTGTTCTCTCTTCTTGGCATTAGCAATCTGCTTCTTTGTTTCTGAATAATCTATTGAACCCATTTGCATACTTCCTTGGCCTTCTGCCTTTGTCCTCTGTGCCTTTATAAATTCAAGCTCTAAACAGGGATCTTCTTTTCACGAGGACAACCACAATCAATGTGGGAATTATTTTCTCTCTTACCTGAGTGAGAACAGTTGGATTCAGAACATAATTGTATGGAGCACTTGCAGGTCAAAATGTCAAACAGAGTATCAAGTGTGTGCAGAAATTCATTTTTCCTGGCCAAGTTTCCTTTACCAAGTGATGTTTCAACTGCTTTGTGCCATAATTTCGTTAGTTTTAGCTCAATAGTTCGACACTGATTAATCACAGGTGGTTTGAATAGTGCATTAGCTTTTGTCCATTGATGCAGAAGAGGGACTATCATGTCATTTATGAGTTCTTTATCTGTATAGTTCCTTCTGTCCTTTGCATTTTTTCTCGAAGCAGTAACCCTAATCTTAGCATGTCTCTCACTGTTGGAAGTTCTGATACAGGAAGCTCCTTCCCTTTTCCAACTAGCAGGCTCAAGTGGGTTGACAACTGACTTCTTGTCTTCAATTTTGACATCTTCACACTATCTGACAAATAGAAAAATATTTCAATGTTTCATAATTCAATTGTTGTTTCAAAAAATATCAATTTGTTTATCAAAAATGCTGTAACAGAAATAACATAATAATTTCTTAGAACATAATGTTTTATACAATGATATAAGTAACTGCGATAATCAATATGCCCTACTTACAATAATTAAAATGTAGAATTCGTTTGGTAGAGTAGGTGCAAGTGCAATGAGAGCAAACCACCGTCTATGATATCTAGAAGGAGAGTGAGCGGGGCGCCTTATCCTCACGCTTGGTACAAGTCAAAACAAGAATTATACTGTCCCACACGGAGGGCCTGTTCATGTTCATGTTCTGACATGCATATTGTACACAAGCTATAGAACCATAAAATACTCCATAATCCATATGCTTACATGAGATTAGTTAATATCAAGTGAATAATTCTAATCAAGTCTCATTAATTTGTTGAAATACTGATATTTGAAACTTTAAGGTATAATTGATGTCGGTGAGGGTTATTTCAATTCATTTTTGTTTGCTAATCTCAAGTTTAGACATAAAGAGGCACAATATTTTGACTACCAAATTTGATTTTTAACATGTTGACAAAATTGACACACCCTAATACATACACCCTTCTTTATTGTTCTATTTACTCATCTTCCTTCCTTTACTAATCGAAACAACATAAAAAAAAAGTAGGCTCAGAAAAAAAGTGGGGGGAGGAGGAGGGAGCCGTACGAAAACTGCAATCGTGGGCTGACAGCGTACAGCGAATGAGGGTGCACCAAGTCCGCAGACTTGCATCGTTTTCCAGTGTAAATAAAATGATTGTGTAAAGAAACTATCGATATGGGACCAGGTTTGTTCCACTCTACGAATTTTTTGTGATTTTTCCACCAAGTTTGATCAAAAACGATTGTGCCGTTTCTGCTGCCCAGACCAGACACACACACACACACACGCCTAGTCCTATAGTATATTAGATACGTGATATGACTGGGCTCTCAGAACGAGGGTCCTGGTCAGAGCAGTGGTGTGTTAACAGGTTCAGGAGGATACTAACTCCCCTAACTACTGCCCCTTGTATGGTCTGTTACACCTCACTCTTATTACCCCTGTCAACACTTGTTTAAATTCTATATATCAATTGTGCTGAATTGATCAACAATCGTTGCACTAGTTTCTTAATGGGGAGGGAGGAGGGTAGAGAGAAGGAAGGAAAGGGATACAAGCAACCCTTGGCGGCTCCTCAGGAGCTCCTTGGACCTAGGATGACATGTCTGTCCACGACAGTGGTAAACGGTCAAGCGTGTGTGTGTGTGTGTGTGTGTGTGTGTGTGTTGCACACAGGTGGTGTAATGCGTCTAGTGTGGCAGCCCTCGTGGTGCACAGAGAAGCAACCCTGCGTAAGTCCTCCCCTACCAGTACACAGCCTCCTCACCATCAAGACTCCTGCTGTGCCTTCTGGTAGCAACACACGGCAATTGGGTGTCTCGTGGTCCCAGGCTAGACCAGTTGAAGATCTCGGAGCAGCAGTGGCCCACTGCAATGTGGATACGTCCAGGCGCCTATCAACCACTGCCCCGCGGCTTTATGGATTAACCTTGGTAGGTATAAGGCTACGGTAATAAACCCCGAACGAAAAATCTGTGGTGGAGCCCCGCATCAGGCAGACATGCTTACAGAGCTCCAACAAGACCCCAACGGCGGTATAGGCAGAAGAGGTGACCAACATGGGAACCCATCAACTACACCAGCCGATGAAGGTCATGCTTGATGGACAGGCTACTAAGGCGAAACCCAACAAACTGGGCAATCGGCAGTCCATTGCAACTGTCTCTCTCCCCAATCGTTGCAACTACTTGCACCACTTCATCAGGAAAAGGAAGAGCCAAGATGTGTGGTTGCAGCCTGCGCTCCTGCCTCAACACAAAAATCAACTCAAGCGCAGCCATCATCCAGTTCATCATACCTCTCATCATCATCAAAACCCCTATACCCCCAAATGTCCTATGACGACAGAAGAGTGGCGACGGGGACAAGCAGAGGTGACTGCAGGGAGTCTCTAGTCACAACTCTGCACATAGGCGGCACAGATGAGATGGTCGTTTTTGCACTGGGATCTAGGCAACAGTGCAACCCAGTCCTGTCTGTGCGACTGAGCAGCCTTTATCAGGAGCCACTCTAGGGAGTGGGCTAGAAAAGGTGCCCTAAACCTAGTCTGCCTAAGGAAGCAACCCGACTGGGCATCCGCACCCAGTAAGGTCATCCTTGTACGGTCGGAAACATAATTGCAATCACAGATCAAAGAAAAGACAAACTAAACAATCTCTTATGGTCGCTGCATGGACTGTCATGAGACTCATGACCCTTCTGGATAGCTGGCACAAATGAGCGACCTGAAAGAAGAACTGCCCTTGTGGCAAAAGAGCTGGCTGGGTATAACATCGACATGGCAGCCATAATTGGGTCCCGGCTCCCAGACGAGTGGTCGACTCACAGAACGGGGCTATACCTTCTTTTGAAAGGGTAAGCCTGCTGCGGAGAGGAACAACATGTACGGAGTTGGCTTTGCCATTCGCCAATGAGTGGATCTGTTTCTCAACCTTAGCCACATGCAGATCATAGGCCACGAGCGAATACTTTTCATTGCATTCTTGGCCTATCAGCTGTGCTTATTTCATTGCCTTTAATACCATATCTCGTCGAGTTGGAGGCAGTCTAATATTTCTAAGACATATTACCTTTTGCTGAGGTAGTTATCATTGTGGCGGACAGAATTCCATCCACGCCAGAGAGGCACATTGGTCCAAAAATGAGAGCTAAGCAGCCACATAAGGGTCCCTTTGGGATATCTGAGCGCTTAAATGTAGCGACGAAAACATCTTAAAATGTTAGTTATAATTCAACTTGCATGCCAGCTATTTAATGAACCTAGAATTATGTTTGGTCAGTAATTGTTAAATCACCTCACCAGTGATGTCCATATTGAAGCTCAGTGTCCCGTATTGCATGAAGCTGTTTTTTGTTTGGTCATCGATTCTTGTCTGACCTCAACAATGGGGCGCCACCCCACCCAAACCCAGCGTCGATGACTCATAAGACTAGCCATTCCTTCCTTTCTAAGGACAGTTCCTTCAGTCCCAGAGCTCAAACCTTTTGGTCAGTGATTGTTGATATCCCCCCCCCCCCCCCTCCACTGGGAGGACGGACTACTAGTATTTTCTCCCCTCTCACGCTCCTACTTGACTACCGGTAAATACTCTTCCCTGTTCGATTATGATTGTTCGTGTGGTGACTTCCCGGTTTTCCATATCTATGTTGTTTGTATACCTCTACCCAGAACTGGATTACTGCTATAAACTGTTTGGGTGATTGTTCTTTATTAATTTCCTCCGTACTTGTCTTATAGACTTAAGTGTTAATAGATTATAGTTATAGTTATAGTTACTGATGTTTTTAAACTTCGTTTACTTCACCACGATTACCCTTGTCAAAAGTAATAATATTCAAGACACTATTATTATTATTTATGTGATATAGAGGAGTAGAGCTGACCAACCTTATCTCCTCCTCACAGCTAGACTGATACACAGACTAAACAGATCATAGTCTTGGGTTCCTTGATCATTGACAACTTTAATATATAACATTAGATAAGGTCAGGTTAAGTTAGGTTTTGGTAGAGTTAGGTTAGGTTAGGTTACGGTACGTTACGGTACGTTACGTTACAATTGAACCGTCAGAATAGAGCCGTAGCCATTTCGACCATTACATTTATATACAAATCTCTTATACATTCAGGAGAGTGAAAATGTTACCTCGGCTCCTGGCTTAACTTTTCAAAAGCACTACCCGAAGAGACTCAAAATTGCCATAAGATGCGTCTGATATTTCTTTAACGTCTGTATGGTCATATATGCGGAGAACTGAATCAAGCAATACAATTTAGATCAAATAAGGAATGGATATTGAGATCTGGTTAGTTATTTTGCAGAATATTGGAGTAAGGAAGATATGACCTCCGTCGGGAATTTCTCGGTAAATTTGGAAAATATGAGGAAAATTATATCATGGCTTCCAGGTAAGACATAACAGGTGATGGAGGATGGTGTTGGTTCAGCTGAACTTCAGGAAGGAGTGTAGAGTTATGGTGATGTGTGTTGGTTAAGTTTGCCCTGAAACTACTTTATTCATTAGAGAAAATAAGTTGTGATAGCAATATTAATTATAAGAATAATATCGAAATAACGATGGGAATTCCAAATATTTTCTACTACTGTCTCAACTACCGCCACTATGATGATCATGATGATGATGATGATGATGATGATAATAATAATATACATATATTTTCCCCTCAGACACCAGGACGGAAGATTGGGTATACCTGAAATTAATCCCCAGATCTCAGAGCCTCACGGGGATTTAGGGATTTGGATAGTCCGGTTCTTATTAATCCCAGAACGACATAATCCCTGATGACTGCGAGCAATAATCTACCGACGGAGTAATTTTGTGTAGGAGCCAAAATTCTGACTATTAATTAATGTATCATATAATCTATTTCTCATTGGATTAGATAACGTAACTATTTTGGTAGAGTCACTGTGTAATTTTGACGCCATTTTGTTTGCTAATTTTGACCTGACAGTGTTGGTCCTTTGCTAGACAACGAAAAAAAAATCCTTTCTAAACATTTTTTTTAAATCTTTAATTAATTGGATTTTTTTACCTCTTACACTTTACCTTCCACCCCTTCCTCTCCTCTCTCCCTCTTCCTCTACCCTTCCTCCCCCTCTTCTCCTCTAAAAAAATCTTCTTTGTAGTTTGGCGGAAAAATTGCAGATAATTTAATACGATGTTTAATATTGGTTCATTATCTAAGCCGTTCTCCTCCTCCCTCTCTCTTTCATCCTTCTCCCCCCCCCTTCTCCCTCACCTCCTCCTCCCCTCACTCCTTCCTTCTCGTAACTTCCCCTACCCCTCCCCCCTTCTCTTTTCCCACTGCCCTTCCTCCTCTTCTCCCTCCTCTTTTTCACATTCTCCTCCACCCCTTTCCCTCACCTTCCTCTTCCTCCTTCCCTCCCCCTCTTTTTATCTTATCATTCTCTCCTCTCCTCTCCTCTCCTCAGTGCTTCCTTTTTCCCTTCCTTCTTTCCCACTCCCTACCCCTTCATTTACTTTTCCTTCCCCTTCCTCACCTTTTTTCCAACCCACTCCTTCTTTTCAACCCTTCCCTTCCTTTCCCTCCCCTTCCCTTCCCTTCCCTTCCTCTGCTCCTCCTCACTTTTCCCCTGTTGCCTCCCCTTTGCCATTCCCCTCCTTCACAACCTCATCCCTTCCCCTCCTCCTCCTCCTCACCTTTCCCCTCCCGCCCCAGGAGAAAAACAAAAATCCTGTATCATTAAAAAAATTATATTGTTGTTTGATCAAGAGATCCCTCGAGCTTATTAAAGGATCCCTGACGATGACTTAAAATTATGGGCGTTAATTTAGTGTGAGGTGTGATGATGAATACTCTCCCTAACACACACACACACATTTATGTCAGGAATACTAGACAAGACATAACAGAGAGAGATCAAGTGCTTGGGCTGGCACTAAAGAGGCTTAGGATACGTGCTGATGACAGACTTGACCAATACCTGTGACCACAATTCTCATGTAAATTCGATACTCTAGAGAACGAAAGTGTGGTGTTGGTAGTGAGCTGCTCTGAACGTCTGAGTTTGAGATGAGGTTCAGTTCCATCTTACCGTCTCCGTGTTAAAGTGTGAGTCTCGGTATACTGTAGGGATTCAAGCGAAATGTTACAATGGTGGCGTGTAGATGGTGGAGGGGGTGAGGGAGGACGAGTGACGTGTTGTTGGTGGAGGTGGTGAGGGCGGACGAGTGACGTGTTGTTGGTGGTGGGAGTGAGGGAGGACGAGTGGCGTGTAGATGGTGGAGGGGGTGAGGGAGGACGAGTGACGTGTTGTTGGTGGAGGTGGTGAGGGAGGACGAGTGACGTGTTGTTGGTGGTGGGAGTGGGGGAGGACGAGTGGCGTGTAGATGGTGGAGGGGGTGAGGGAGGACGAGTGACGTGTTGTTGGTGGAGGGAGTGAGGGAGGACGAGTGACGTGATGTTGGTGGAGGGAGTGAGGGAGGACGAGTGACATGTTGTTGGTGGAGGGAGTGAGGGAGGACGAGTGACATGTTGGTGGAGGGAGTGGGGGAGGACGAGTGACATGTTGTTGGTGGAGGGAGTGGGGTAGGACGGGTGACATGTTGTTGGTGGAGGGAGTGAGGGAGGACGAGTGACATGTTGGTGGAGGGAGTGGGGGAGGACGAGTGACATGCTGTTGATGGAGGGAGTGAGGGAGGACGAGTGACATGTTGTTGGAGGAGGGAGTGAGGGAGGACGAGTTCCTTTTCCTTACTATAATGAATACTTTTGTTAAACGACCCACTCCCCCATCTCGTTTATGCCCATTGGATATGACTTATGCCATGTACACAGAAAAGGTTATAAAGGCAGAATGACAGACAAACAGACAGATAAACACAGATAAACTTAGGTTGCGTTTAGGTTTTGGTACAGATGTGTTATCAATGATTTATATTTCTGTTATAGGTGTTTAACTGTTGTGTTATAGTAATGTTCTTATTTTCTCTATATTACGGGTTGTTGATGGTATATTATATTTTATGATAGTGATGATATCGAGTTGTTCTTGTTGTTTTATTTTTTTTTTTTTTTACGGGCATTAGCCCACCCGCGCACAAGTCACTGACCCACATCAGGGCTTGGGGGGCGAGAATATAATAATAATAATAATAATAATAGTAGTAATAGTAATAATAATAATAATAATAATAGTAATAATAATAATAACATAATATAATATAATATAATAATAATAATTATAATAGCAATAATAAATAAACAAAAACGAAACAAATATATCAAGAGTGAGAAACGATATACAGTATGCACAGTCAGCAAAATATTATTCTGCACCTTTACGGCTCCTACAGTATGACACACCAGACCAAGAATTCTGAAAACATTCATGAGTCAATGCGAAAGTCAGTATCCCTGTTGCGTAGTGTATGTGGCCAGTTGTCTATTTTATCTATTTTATCTTTGTGTTTGTCTATTTTATCTTTGTTAGGCTCACATATATACGTACATGTAGGAGATCTAGCACTAAGGATGGAGGTGAGAAAGGAAACTCACAATGGCGTTATATACATACATATATATGTACACAACACTCTGGTGCTGGGAAGTTACTGCTTGGTAGAGGAATTGCTGTGGAGGAGCTTCTTTAGAGGAGATCTTCTCTGCTTAAGAGCGTGGTGTTGTCTGACCTTGGTTGGTTAGTGATACGGAGAAAAGAGAGTATTAGCTCTGAGGGTGTAAGAAGGGTACAGTACAAGGTAAAGTTCAGAAGTGGGAAATATTGAAGGAGGTTGACAGCGGGTGGCCTATCCACCTTGCGGAGACGAGGTTTTGTCTTCCGTCAACAGTACTGCATTAGAGGACGGGCCTGTAACGATGGGGCTTCTTGACACCACCAGTGGCTGGGGCGGACTTGCGAGCTGCCTTGGTGGCAAGCTGTTTCCGTGGAGCTTTGCCTCCAGTGGACTTGCGGGCAGTCAGTTTAGTTCTGAGTTGCCACTTGCCAGTTACTCTGTAAATAGTATTTATCATCAGGTGTTTCAGTGTGTCTGTCTGCACAATGTGTTACAAGATGCGACTAGAGCAGTTAACATCATACAACTATATTTATAAAATAATCGACGCTCAGTTACTTATGCCTAATATTGAATAACTTTTTTACGTTACAAATGTTTCGTATTTGTTTTTTTTCTGGTTGAGATCTTGTATTATGCCACTTCTCATCACTTTCTCAGATAGTGGTTACAATTTCGTTGTATCTCATAGTATGCGAAATTCCTATACAGCATCTCAGTTTCTAAAGTGCCTGCCATTCTTACCATATGTGGGTGACTAAACGTATAGTATATAATGCTATAACATTATCTGGTTTAAGTGCTATGGGTTTTATATGTATTCCTGATAATTTCTCTGTGGTTACTACTCATGATATAAGGAATAACAGCGCATTACTTTTACATTGAATCAAATAATCAGATACCAACCTTACCAATACATGGCGTCAGTCTCGCAGTGTTCGTTAAGAGAGCCATCGCACCCAGGGGTGCAAAATATTATTTTGGGTGACTGTACAACCCACGATGATGAAAATGTGAGAGTGATCACATAGACGAGTAATGAAAGT